>JAGFPH010006446.1:0-20190 GCA_018207615.1 Philaenus spumarius | reverse complement strand
CTTGTTAAATAAACAAAGTGATGAATTTTATTCCAATCTTTACACTTGATATTATTTGGTTAGAGTATTTTACTAGCAGGTAATCTTTCAGAAATAGCCTGGTTAGGAAGTTATTATAATGATTTGTACGGAAAACCCAATATAAAAATTGATTGTAAGGCCAATTTGGTAAATTGTGGTTTACGAATTTATTCAGTTGATAAAGAAATAAAAACTTACTATCAAGAAATCAAGTTATTAAAACATAAATATTTTAAACCAATGTTAACAAAATCAAAGTGTGAGAAAGCATCTTTCGTAGAAAAAGAAGAAGACAGGAAGTAATTTGATGATTTTAACAAAACAACAAAGTAACTAAATTTAATATTATCATGTTTTAATAAACATAATAATGTTATAAATTAGATTCTGTAATTCCAGGCATTATACAGGCCACGAAAACGTTCATTTGTGAATACTAGCGTCCACTCTCTATTATATTTTATTGCAACTTGTCTCCAATTGCTGACTAAGCCCTTCATCCACATCATAAAGTCATTTTCTTCTTGATCGTTCCCTTTTCGTTTAATCTATTTTTCCACTCAACCTCTGGCATCCTTTCATGCCAAAAGTATCTACCAACTCTATCCCGATGACTTTGCCAATCTCACTATAAACTCGACCTTATTCAAATATAGTATCTCGCTATTGTCATATCTCTTTCTTCAACTATCCCGTATATTTGTTTAACTAACCTATACCCATTAATGATTTAACATTGCTACTTAATACATTCAATAAGTTTTCTTATGTAACGTGTACAGCTTCAGAGCGGTTCTTCTTCCCAGTATGTTGAACTAAAATAGGTTTGCTACAAAATAAGTTCATTTATTTTAATAATCCGATTGGATTACTCATTATATTTGTATTGTTGAGTAATCTCCAAAATCAATCCAGCCTACTTTACAGAACTAATTTAGAATAATTAATCAATATAAGCTAATATAGTCTACTAATTATATATAGTAATGTATCAAGAGAATAAGAATTTTATGAATACTTGTCTAAGCTTAGACAAAACAAACTGTAAAGGTTTTAAAGATACAATGTTTTCTTATTTTTATCAAATAACCCTTTTTTTAAATAACAATATATTACGATTCTTAAAAAATAATTAGTTTGTTTAAATTTAACTTATCAAACGAAAATAGCCGTTTGAGCTATTTTCAGATGATCGACGCCATTTTAAACACTTGTAATATATAAACCAGTTGTTGGTTTTAGTTATAGGTACATTTCTTTAACTTTCAAGATAAATATATTTCTCAATCAACTTAAGACATAATGTTTAAAAATGTAAAAACATTTTCCAAATCAATTAGGTGGTTTATTTACCTAGTTAAAAACTAAAATCTACTAAATTATCAAAGTGCATACTCATTGAGAAAGTAATAGGAATTCATAAAATACAAATTTAATATTTAAACGCTTCCAATTAATATTAATATATAGTATCTTTAACAAGTTGCAAACTATTGATATTCCCAAAAATAATATAAAATCTTATATTCATAAAACATTTTTATTAGGTATTTTTAGTTATACATTTTTTGACATTTCAGATCTAGTATTATAGTTTTGTTGTTCTCCCTTTTTCTTATTTTTATTTGTATTTTAAAGTTAGTTGACAAATATAGTCTTCTAGGTTTATATTTTCCGCTTGACAACGGGACTTGATTTATGCTCCTGATTCTTTTTCTCAATCACAAATGATAGGAAATATCCCTATGTTTCAGATTTATAAAATTAAAAATTGTGCTTGAATAGGTGGATGTCATAATCTGTCCATGTTATCCTTGTGTCAATATTGAACATATCGGCAAATTAAAATGTTTAATAATTATCAGTGATACGTAGAATGTAAGTTTAATCAAATAAAGAAACAGCATATTATAAGAAATGTTCCTATTTATAATACTGTTTCAGAATCTTCAGAAACATACGTTGGCAAAGTATAAAAACTGTAATCAGTAACTTTTCTTGCGATGATGAAAAGTAAATTATTTTACAACATACTTTTAAAAGGAAATTCACAAATATATCAACCCACAGACTCTGTCAGACACTTAAAGGATTAACCAGTCAAAGCATATTATAAATTCAAGATTATATCCTTAGTAGGCTATACAAAAGGGCTTAACTTGTTGTGTCGCTATGCACTTAAGCAAGAACACGTTAAATCCAAGATCTGATAAATAAATGGAATACAATAACCTAAGGGACAATCCTTTCCTTTAAATAAAAAAATATGAAATTAAGTATAACATCAATTGCTGAAATTTTAATATCAACAAAAGTTATAAACGAAATTACTACTCCGAACTAAACATTCACCATCTGATATGCATAATACACCAGCTGTTGTAAAAATAGGAAAATAAATGAATGGTAAATATATCTCTAACCCTGTTTCTATTTTTTAAGTTTGTATTATGTGTACTTCACATATTTATTGTATTCATAGGTTGAATTTTTAATTGTACTTAGGCTATATATTTTTCGGAACTCTTATATCTTATAAGATTAAATCATTTTGTATTTAATTGTTAAAATCTAAAAACAACTATTAAAAATAATTTAAATTTATTACCTAATGTAAAGAAATACTAGTATAAACGAAACAAATTTTGGACTACTTATCTTTTTGATAAGTAGTCAAAACTCATCAAGTTTTGACTTAATATCAAGTTTATCGTTTCTTAGTATTCAAAACTACTTTTTGACTACTAAAAATTATAAACTTATCAACAAACGAATTTATAAAAGAGCGAAATTATTATTCCTATTACTAGGTTGGCTGAACTCAACTCAGTATCTATCAATACATTATTTATTTTCCTTTTCCGTTAATAGGTTTAAAATGGAGTAATTTGTTGTTTTAATGTATATAATAATTGCTGCTCGATTGCTGAGTTATTGTGAATATTTATTTAAAATCTGATTGTTGATAGACGTTCAATGAGTACTGTGTTAAATGTAACAATTAACTTGTATCAGGCTTTAGAGTTTCAAATTATCTGATTGTTCTATTTGAATGTTAGAAAGACATTTCTACCTTGAACTTTATGTTTAACTCATTTCTTTATTTTACTTTTCTTTGTGCAGGTTTGAAAAGGATTAATTTATTATATCAATGTATATTTAATTGCAAAATTTAAGATGTATTGTATTTGTTGTTTTGATACCTGATTGTTTTAGAATTTTAGGAAAATTTTTCACCTTGTATTTAAAGATTGACTGACTCATTTCATATTTTTATAATGCTGTTTAAAATTTGATTGAGATTTATTCGTAAATTCAGACAAGAATATTGAGGATTATTCAGTTTTTCGCCATTACGATTTTATAGAATAATAGCTGAATACCCGTGCTTCGGTACTGGGAATTTGTTTTGCATCACTATGTTACACTATTTGTAATATTTTTCACTCATCTTTTATTGCACGAAAATTAATTATTACGTCATAATATTTTCAATTAGCTTGGTATTTATTGTTCACTCGGGTGTCAATCGTCTTTGTCATGGTATTTGGACTGAATAAATTAAATCAATTTAAAATTAAAGAATTGAGAGTGAAGAGCGTCTTCTTTTTCAACCGCGAAATCTAGACTGGTAAATCACAGTCTTAGCTGGATGTTGCAAATCACCCAAACTTATTTTATCTTGTAAGATTTAAATTAATGTACTAAACTTCAGCTTTCTAGCTTTAAGAAAGTGTAACAAACGATATTTATTGTTTTAGGGGTTATTTCAACCCTTAAAGGCCCAATATTTTAAAATCCTTTCTTAGTAAGCCTCTAGCGCCTATGACGAATATGTGTACAAAATTTCACGTTCCTATTCGGTATTCAATTAGGAGTTAAATATTTGTAGTTTTTGGGGTTGTTACTACGTTTTCACCTCTTAGCAGACGTGAACAATTATAAAACTGGGTTATATTTTATATGTATCTTGTAAGATAAAAATGAAAAAATTTCAGCACTCAGTTTTTAAGGAATTAATATTTATTGTTTTACGGGATGTTACTACTTTTCCACCTCTTAGCAGAACTTGACATAATCTAAAACTGGTTTATATTTTATATGTATTTTGTAAGAAATAAATTTACAAATTATCATCTCTCTAACTTTAAGCAAAATATAAAAATGTATACTTATTGTTTTTAGAGGTTGTTCTCACATTTTCACCCTTAGCAGAACGTAACGAAAAGTAAAACTGGTTTAATTTTTATATGTATCTTGTAAGAAATAAATGTACAAAACATTCTTCCTAGCTTTAAGAAAAGCATAACATACAATATGTATTGTTTTATTAGTTGTTTCAACCAATAAAAGCCAAATATTTTAAAATCCTTTTTTAGTACGCCTCTAGCGCCTATGTGTAAAAAATTTATCATTCCTAGGTGGCATTCAATTAATATTTATAGTTTTAATGGTTGTTAGTACGTTCGCCCCTTAGCAGAACGTGACAAAATATAAAACTGAATTGTATTATATATATGTAAGACACAACAAAATTTCACCTCTCTAGATTTAAGGAAAGTATAAAACTTAATATTTATTGTTTTAGGGTTTGTTACTAACAATTCTTATCACCTGCGGGTATACAAAGTAGCCTACACCTATTCTCAGACCTACCTATTATACACGAAACATTACATAAACATCGGTGAAGCCGTTTCGGAAGAGTGCGATAATAAACACTGTGACACGAGATTTTTATATATATAGATTTATGTAAAAAGAGTATAATTTAAAAAAGTAAAACTTCACGAAGGGAACAAGCTTTTTGTTACATCTGGCAGTGTACATCTTTAATGTACGTTAAATGGATTATTTGTAAGCATCTATAAATTCAGGTAAACGTATTTAATATACTTCAATTTCAATGTACTTTATGGACTACATTCCATTATTTTATTTATAAGTTTTATCCCTACTTGTTAGATTTAGTTTTCTCCCCAGTTTGCCCAAACCTAGCGTCCACATAATGTCTTCATTGTCTGCCATACAAAGCATTCTCCCTCATACAATGCATGCAACACGGACGCAGCTTGGTGAAATCAGTCGATAGATACAGTACGTAGTGTTTACAATAGTTCTTAGTGCTTTAGGAAAACATGTTGTAAGTTTTACAATCACTGCTGTACAATATTGTTTGTCTATGGATTCTTCGCGTCTACTCTTAAATATGTTTGAGATTCCGTACATGTGCATACGATAACTGCTTTTCCGAAATCAATGCAACTTATACTAATGTTTTAAACATAATGCTCTAAGACCTTATCCGTTGGTCTACAACGCATAATAATATTTTGTTAATTATCAAACACCCACCATTTCAGCCATACAATTATCAAAGTAGTTTGTATACAAAAATTCACTGTAAATGAATTAACAGTTATTTCATTCAAAAATTATGTTCTCTTGGTTATTATAAAGTAAGATTATTGTAATCGTCACCTTTTTTAAATCTAAATTTATTAAATTAAATTTTCTCCTAACAAAACGTCTCCATTGTTTCAACCACCATAGACACTTAGCAACTAGTTTTGTGAGTTATTAAATCTAATTGATAATGATTATTTGTATCCATTTGAGGTGACAGGTCGGTTTTGAGTTTAACTTAGAAGATATGGTGATCAAATATGGTAAGATTTTAATCTCTTCTAATATTCGACAACACTTGTTCACATATATTTAGAGAATAATATTTTTCTTGGAATTTATATATACAGTATATAAGTAACTTCGCTCCACAAATAGTTATATTTTAATTAACCTACAGGAGTTGTATGAATTGAGTGAACAATTATTTTCTAATCAAGATTTTCAGAAATATCATTAAAACTTCACAAATTTCTAATAAATTAATATGGTTGATATCCTTAAATAAGTATCTTTCAAACTGTACTCCTATTTTGCAGAGGAAACAGTATTTGTTCTGGGGTTACTAAACTCTCCTTTCGCCTAAAATTTATCTTAAAATATTATTGTTTGTAATTTATTAATGTGATATTTTTTAGCATGCATGAGCAAATTTGCAACAAAAGATTGGTTTACGTGTTTTTTATTAGGGTTTGGGGGGTCAAAATTACTAAATCACAATTTCTCCAAAACTACCGAACGGATTGGAATGAAATTTGTATGTAGCTTCCTCTAGGGCCATAGGCACTCGCTAAGAAAGGGTATGAAAAATTTCTAAATTTTAGGATGGGTTTGGGGCGATCAAAGTTATTAAAAAACAATTTCTTCAAAACTACAGAACGGATTGGAACGAAATTTGGTATGTAGCTTGGTATAGGGAGATAAATACTCGCTAAGAAAGGGTTTGAAAAAATTTGAAATTTTAGGGGGGGTTTGGAGGGATCAAAGTTATTATAAAACAATTTCTTCAAAACTACCTAACGGATTGGAATGAAATTTGGTATGTAACTTCCTCTAGGGCCATAAGTGTTCACTAAAAAAAGGTTTTAAAAATTGGAAATTTTAGGGGTTTTGGGGGGTAAAAATTACTAAATCACGATTTATCCAAAATTACCGAACAGATTGGAATTAAATTTGGTATGTAGCGTCCTCTAGGGCCATAGGCGCTCGTTAAGAAAGGGTATGAAAAATTTCGAAATTTTAGGAGGGGTTTGGGGGATCAACGTTACTAAAATCATAATTTCAGATCTTTTATTATTATTACAATAGTGCTTTTATTATTTAAGATCTGTATATATAAAAGCCAAATACCACTCACTGACTGAACACTTAAAAAGAATACAATTACGTTAAAACGACTGAAAATACCAACCACCACGGGCAACGCCATACGGGTCAGCTAGTTACAGTATATAAGTAACATCGGTCCACAAATAGTTATATTTCAATTAACCTACAGTAGTTGTATGAATTGAGTGAAGAATTATTTCCTAATCAAGATTTTCAGAAATATCAATAAAACTTCAAATTTCGAATAAATATGATTGATATCAATTGATAGTCTCTTTCAAACTGTACCCCTATTTTGCAGAGGAAACAGTATTTATTCTGGGGTTACTAAACTCTCCTTTCGAATAAAATATATCTTAAAATATTATTGTTTGTAATTTATTAATGTGATATTTTGTAGCATGCATGACAAATTTGTTACAACAGACAGACACGTGATTGTAAAGGTTTGTGTTTTTTCTCATTTACTGTTCTCAATAATCAAGTTTATTTTAAAATTATTAAATCCCTTATTAAGTTAAAAGAGGAGCAGTTAAATATCTGGTCAGAACATACATCAGTCTCTGCTTTAAAACAAACTTTACTACTTCTTTGTTACGGTAAAGTTAACAAATCGTCCCCAGTGCTGTGTCGGTTAACATGGACACATATTGAGGCAAACAAAACCCTTGTTAATTGAGTCTCCGCGGTTGAAACACTGTTTACCTTTATCAGCTGTTAAACTGTTGGAATAACAAATTAGAATTGAAACTTCTTCATATTTGGAAAATAAAGGATGTTTGTAGAGAAATGTAATTATGTTACATTGTCTGTAACAACATTGTATGATTAGGATATATGTAATTTTAGCTTTGTAACAGGAAGCTCGTAATAGGGTAAATGATTTAAATGCGATATTTTAATGAAAATCAATAAAAGATATTTGCATTTAATTTATAAAATGAAATTCTTAACTTTAATTTACATATTAACTTAAAATTAATAAATATTTTTAAGTAAGTGATTTATCTATTAAAAGCAATTAAGTTAAAAAAGATAATAAAATATTACGTTTTATAAAATACAATATTCAATGAGATGTTTGAATGTAAATTATTTATAAAACTTTTTGATGTCAATGAGCAAAGTATATAACTTTAAATTGAAATCGTGTAATACAAATAAATTTTAATGATTTAAATTATTTACATTTTAGATGACCTACCCGCTACAAATTTTAAGACATTTTATATTTTTACCCACAAAAAGTATACATTTGTTATTTAGCTTTTTATATGTTTAAATTAATTAACAAAGCTACAGAAAGAAGATGCCAAATTTAGATAAATAACTAACTGTATTCGAAATGTATTCTGTAATTACGAAATTTATTAAAAACTATAATTTTACATACTGTTTTTAATTACAACACATTTAAATCAAGTCAAAAACATTGTTTTACCATATTTTACACAATATTCAACATTAGCCTATTAAATTTCTTTAAAAAACCATTGATGACAAAAATTTTACTTTCTAGCTGTCCGTACACATATTGTTTTGAACATTGTTGAACCATTTTAGATCTACATCTACAATATGAAAAAAGTAGTTCACTTTCTTTGTAAAATGTATACAATTTCAATACTAACAATTTTATCAGATTTGAGTTAACTCTTATCAAAGTGTAATTTGTTCATATTCCTTCGCCTCACACACCTGCTACTGTTTTACATAAGTACATATAATTTGCCAGTTTTGTGTCGGTTGTCATTAAAACCACCTGAACTATATTAACCCAAATTAATTTCAAAAGTTCACATTTAAGAACAAATTTTTCCAATAGTGATAGAATTTGCAAACTGATTTAACTTTCGCTCTTTCAAAAGTAACTTTCGTCCGAAGGAAACATACCTTGTTTAAACGATACATCGTATTTTAGGAAACATTGTTAATATTGAAATAGAACCTGTCAAAATTTAGGCAAAAAAACTTATACAACGTTATGAGTATCAGGAGCATAGATTCGAAAATGAAGTTTGTTCGAATCTAATCTGAGAGAGAAAAGTGGCAATATTATCTGTATTATTGTTAATTTTCAAAGTTTAAATTCGCACTTGACCAGTTTTCATAAAATAATTTAATTGAGATCAGAAAAACAGAACTGAAAAATTCCCTAAAGGCAGTCAGAAAATAATAGAAATAATACTCTAGAATTGGTTGGGCTTTTGAGAAGTCTGCAGCAGATATAATTCAATCTGTGATCTTAACTATAATATTTATAAAGTACCGAACACTCGCGTCTAGCTCTTGTGAATTTCTTTGAATCTAAACTTTTCTAAATCTAAATAAATAGAATATATTCTAAACCTGAATTCGCAATAATTCAAAATTCAAAATAGATTACTTTTAATCAGATTTTTCCATTTAGAGGATTAATCGGGTTCTACATGTATTACACACACAACATGTTTTGTGAAATTCAATACAATTTTGTACTAACTGTGTAACACCTAAATTACTAGTTTTGATATTAGGACTATTATTGAATTTAATCTTCGTTATGATCAGATCATATAGATATTACTTGTGTTGTAATTTCCGAGGTCAATAGATGCCATCATGTAATCA
Source organism: Philaenus spumarius (assembly GCA_018207615.1). NCBI lineage: Eukaryota > Metazoa > Arthropoda > Insecta > Hemiptera > Aphrophoridae > Philaenus > Philaenus spumarius. The sequence continues at coordinate 10,824 of JAGFPH010006446.1, read as the reverse complement.
CAAAATGACTAAGGATGAGCTCTAATCGCCACAATTTGCAAACAAGAGGATCTACTAAAAGGCTTATTAAACGTTGTTGTAACATTGCCTAGTCTCATTTAAAATGATGAATGTTCCAATTATGTAAATTATAATCGCTGCTGCAAAACGTGTCACAGCGTAGCACGCACATTGTTGTACACCCTAAGTATAAAGTTGTAAAAGTGTGGACGTAACTAAGAACCAAACTACAAGTTTTTGTGTTTCAACTGTGGTTATTACAGGGTGTTTCGGAATACTCTGGAAACTTATATTAGGATTGTTTTAATAACATAGAATTATATATAGTCAATCATTTTTCCATTCAAATTTTGTGTTTTCCAAAAAAATTAAGGTAACAGAATAAATTCAGATATTTATAAAAAATGACAGAAAGCTTTTTACTACCATTTTACAGTTTTTCAGAACATTTTATAAATTCATATATAAGTTTTCAGAGGGTAGGAGTGCTGCAGTATAGCAAAAATTGGTTGGCTCTCTTCTAAAGAAGAGTATATGCATATGAAGAGTAAACATCGACAGAACCTGCATCATTGTAAGTTGTATTCTAAACAATTAACTTCATGACTGTATAGTTAGTGGAGACGTATTACTACGTTCAGTTCATCACAACAAGGTTAAATATTTTAAGCAGGATAACACGTTAACCATTTGCGGATAATACCAGCACTCTAATCTTATATTGGGAACAATCTTCGGTTGTTAAATAGGCCAATTACTGAAATGGATCACTTTGAGACTTAATTTACTGAGTTTACTGAATCATGAACTTGATCTCAACTTAGATTTGCTGCTTTTACTTGTCGAAGCATGAATTAATGGTACCTTAATAATACAAATAACTAATGTGCATTTAGAGAAATCGATATGTGTTGCAATTCAACAGTTTTTTTGTCATAATTACTTGTATCAAATAAAAGTAAAAAACGTCATTGCTTAGTAAAATTAAAAAATGGTTAAAAAGACCCACTTTTTAAAAACCATTTGTTCTTCCTTTTTAATACTATAAATTTAAAAAATTATCACAGCATATATTATTGAGGTTTTTTGTCGTTTTATAAGAGTTTTACATTCATAATTTAATTGTTTTTTACTTCAACCCATCAGTCGCTAGTTATGACCATTCTAAATAGATGCATTTAAAATGACCTGCTAACTGATGCATTTAAAATGTGTAAATTATCATAATAAATAGATTTACTGGAAAGTATAACATTTATAACACTATAAATAATATTTCTAAATATTCTAGAAAACCAGTTCATAACTTAACCTCAAATGGTTTTAACAATAGAAACAAATAATGTTTGATACAGTTATTCGTATATAATTTATGATTATGACCGTTCTAACTTGCATAGTGTTCCCATAAAACAGTAATCATCAAAATTTCATACGTGCGACTTTGCTGATGTTTCCATTACCTGTTTCAGTAAATTACACAGAGTTTAGCTACTACCAACATAATTTAAAATTTTCAGAATCAGAAAATGTTTGCAAATTGAATGGTGTGAGTCTGGTAATTTTGATGTTGTTTTGTTTTCAATATATAACTGAAATAGATAATCTTAGAAAAAAGCCGAATGTATTTGTTGCAAATTAAATTATGTATACCACATTTAACTGTCCACATTTCCACATTTAATATAAGACATCTCGTGATTACATTCACTGAACTATATAATATATTTACAGTAAGGCCGGAGCAGTGCAAGGAACCAACAAGTACCAGTGCATCGTATTATGCAAGTAATATAATATGCAACATAGTTTATGCCTTGATTATATCTTCTTGTTGTAATTTTAATTTAATAAACTTTTGTATTTATATATTTTATAAGTCGATAGTCTGTCTTCATTTTAAGTTTAATATTATTTGATACATATTCCTCTAACAGGAATTTATAATCGTCAACACACTTTTAAACTCTATCTTGGTTAACCCTAGGAAGAATAATATTGACTTATATCTTAAAATAGTTATTTATATTTTATTTATATAATTTCTGTAAGTTTTCTTTGCTAAGATGTCTTTCAATATTATTTGTGTGTCCTTTTCACCTAGTTATTGATCTACCAACAGAAGATGGCATTCGTCCAAATGTATCAACCCAGTAAACCCATCCTATCGAACTGTACAAATATTGCAATATTATAATACAAATAAATACCCAATATTTTTTTAGAGACATGCCTAAGTTTATTTTTATTTTCAAATAATAAAAACAAACAAATAATAACTAACAACAGATCAATTAAATTTTATAAATTATGGTTTCTTTAAAGATTCAGTTAATTGCAAGTTATAAATCTACATAATATTCTATTTCGAAAATAGCCTATATGCTGTGGAAACAAAGTCTCTCCCGGCACTTTTACTTTTTGTTGTGAACTTAGAACTAAAACCCTTTTTAGAGCTGTTGACTTGGTCTTTTGGAATTTCTTGGTAGAATTATGCCATTCGCTACAAATAGAGAATTTTGGGGTATTTAATATTTTCAAAAGTTAACCAGTATGAACCACATCTTGTGACTTGGCAAATTAAAGGACATATAAAACATATACATTTTGGATTACCACAAAATGTTTGTATAATTATAAATCTCTTGCTTATATCACAAAATAATTTTCTTTTATAACCTACCCTTTAAATGAATAATATAAAAATAGATAAACCCACAGCTATCTCTGTTGTGTTAGGAAACAAGTCTTTCTTTGCGGGAAACGGGAAATTAGAGTAGTAGTTTGAAAACGCTCGGAGTAAAGCTTGAGTATAAAGTTTCCCTCTATGGCCTTGAGACACGATAGAGCTGTTAAATAGAAACATAAGCTTGAGGTAATACAACTGAAGCAATGTTTAATGCATTTACTTAAACTTGTTTGGTAAAGAGTCAACACATATTTGTATGTATATTGTTTTACAATTAATTGTTGTTAAACCCGTTTAAAAATCCAACCACGCTTAAAATAGTTAAAGTTGAACCGACCCGAAATAATGTTTCTAATTTTTTTCGACGTAGGCCATATATGAAAATTTGTAATAGCATTTAGGAAAACTGTTTATTGAAATAATCCACTTAATGACAAATACATTCTAAAATATTTGTTAAGATGAAATCACAATTCTACCTTCCTTTTTCACCAAAATATTGCATTCATGAATGCATTTAATTAATTATTATAAATATTATTGATTAACTCACGTCAATCGATCCTTGTTAGTTTTTCTATCAGTATCTTAATTTAAATAACTCTTTAGAGCCCAGGTAAACTTCTTACTTACCTTTTTTTGTTTGAACAGTCTTTATTGAATGGAGACGAGAGTTAAAGCTTTTTTTGTGATAAGTAGGATAAAAGACGGAGTTTTTGTTTAGAAAAAAATTGATACAATTAATTACAAATTATCAAGTAGTGTGTCCCTAATACATATGTAACGAAACATTTCTGGACAAATGTATAGTTACAGTATAGTATTGATTAACTGAGTTAATATTGACCTAAGCTGATGAGATTATACCTTAATCTTAGAGTAATCTTAAATAATCAATAATTAGTGTAAGTGTAGTGGGAGACAGCTACTATATAAGGAGCAGTGGTCATCTCCAAGAGTCAGTCTTTCCCAGGCTGCCAACCCACAAGGTCCTTCTTTCCCTTCAGGTACGGGAGCGAGCTGAGCTCCCTCTGAAACTCACTCTATCCCCCTCAGGTACGGGAGCGTGTTGAGCTCCCTCTGAGTCCTCGATCTATCACCCTCAGGTACGGGAGCGTGTTGAGCTCCCTCTGAGTCCTCGATCTATCACCCTCAGATACGGGAGAGTGTTGAGCTCCCTCTGAGACCTCCCTCTATCCCCCTCAGGTACGGGAGCGTGTTGAGCTCCCTCTGAGTCCTCGATCTATCCCCCTCAGGTACGGGAGCGTGTTGAGCTCCCTCTGAGACCTCCCTCTATCCCCCTCAGGTACGGGAGCGTGTTTAGATCCCTCTGAGACCTTCCTCTATCCCCCCTCAGGTACGGGAGCGTGTTGAGCTCCCTCTGAGTCCTCACCCTCCTTATACATTTCCCCATAGGACCACCTTCAAATCAGTCTGGGAATACCCATAAGTACATTCTTTGTAAGAAAGCTAGTGAGCAAGAGCAATTTAATTGTACCCACCAGAGGCAAAAACAAAATTATTTGTAACCAACCAGTCTATTTATTTGGCGCCCGAACCCTGGGTTATTTCTTCGACAAAGCATCCTGGGCACATTTGCCTCACTAGGAAGTAAGCGTTACACATACAAGTAACTAACTTAAAGGTGGGTAAACTCCCATTGGATTAAAAAATTACCACAATATTGGAAAATAGAGGAAAATTTTTTAAACTTAAAAGATAAGAAGTAATCCAGTTTAGACAAATAGTTTTCAGGATCCCAATGGTCAAAATAAAAGTTAACCCTCCGCTACTGACTGAGAGCCCATGTTCACTATTTTTGCGAATAGTTCATATACAAAATGGCCGAGAGTGCTTTTGCTCCTCCGTCCTTCTTCCCCTTGAGGAAACAACGTCATTAATTCGTTCCTGAAAATTGTCAGAGTGTTTGCCTGTTAGCAGCCATTTTGTTAGTTTTGTTGCGGCCATGGACTGTTAGTCCGGGCGAGTTTAGTTGTGATCTATAAATTAGGACTGTGATTCCGTGCGCGTGGTTTATGCTCTAAGTTTGGATTCAATTTTAAAATTTGGTAAGTGTAATATTTTTTAAAATATATATGTTTCGTGTCGTTATTTAAATAGCGCACCACTATTTCAATCAGAAATGCACCATTTGTTAAACCAAACTGTTTAACTGCCCAATAAACTGAACGCCCGCGGCACCTAGCGGATAGAGAACGTAACTCAGAAACAGCTGATTACCAAGCCTGCAGGAAGCAGCGTCCAGCGCATGCGTAGATAAAGACAAGTTATGTAATCGACTTCAAGTCGATCTCCCTTTGTTAATTAACTATGAACTATAGAGACCTTCGTTCAGCCACCGACATAAAAGGACTTGAAAACCTCATGGCGACGTGAACTTTTGCAAAATGCGAAGTTATACGTAAATTAGTAAATTTTAAATCTAAAATAGTCTTTCGAGAGTGCGGTAAATAAATGAAAAAGACCAGTTACGTCGCGAAGGTCATTCGCGAACGCCGAGCTTCGTTTCCTTAGTTAATCATGTGAATACGTTTAAAGTCTGACATCAATTATTGCCAGGATGAGTTCCATCCGTTCACGAGGCGCTGTTGCCACACGTGAAGTCATTCTAGTACACATGGTTCAACCTCCAAGCTGCGAAGAGGAAGTATTTCAAGAAGCACGAGAAGCGCATGTCTTTGGAGGAGGAACGCCGCTGTAAGGAGGAGCTGATGAACGAGAAGGTAGAAGTGAAGCAGAAATGGGCTTCCCGGTTACTGGGAAAGCTGAGGAAAGACATCACCCAGGAATGCAGAGAAGACTTTGTGTTGAGCATCACAGGGAAGAAACCGGCCATGTGTGTTCTGTCCAATCCGGACCAAAAGGGCAAGATGAGAAGGATCGACTGCTTGCGGCAAGCGGACAAGGTTTGGAGGCTGGATTTGGTAATGGTGATATTATTCAAAGCCATCCCTTTAGAAAGTACTGACGGGGAACGATTGGAAAATTCACTCGAGTGCGCGCACCCCAGCTTGTGCGTAAATCCCTATCACATAAACGTTTCCGTCCGAGAGCTTGACCTGTACCTTGCGAACTTCATCAACAGCCACGTTTACAACTGGTTCAACAATGAGTCACAAAATTGAATAGACTTAACTTTTTGAAAATTTGTGCCTTCAGAAGAACTATGAGTGTAAAAATCCAAATTGTGAAACATCAGTGAATATTAATGGATAATATAAATATTTTAAAAATAGTAATTACATGTTTAAATATTAGAATTAATGAAGGCTGTCTTATGACAAAAGAAAACTACAAAGATAATTTAATAAAGGCTGTATGTAAATTTTGTTTAATTAAATAACTTGGAAGGGACCGCTAGCAAATTTTTCGAACCACAATCCTCAAAGGATTTCATTCCAAATTTAAAAATCTAAAAGTTATTTTTATTTATTATATGAGAGACGTCTAACTAAATTATTAATCACCATTATTTTTATTATTTAATTTCACTTAGTATTAAGGTTGGCCAACAAAACAAGAGTTATTAACAAATCCATGGTACTTTATGTTTAATTTTGTAATGTTGTGAATAAGTAATGAATTGTAACAAATGGGAAGGGTTTTTCTAATTTTACTTTAGGGGAGGGATCTTTTAAATATAATCAAAATCAATATTGTAAATGTAAACTTTTCCTAAATTTTCTTTTTTTAATTATAACTAAGGGCATATAAATTTTTATCTTTTTTAAGGGCATATAAATTTTTTTGAATATCAGTTTACAGTTAAAGTAATAAACAAACTGTTTGTTATACGAATTGTATTTATTGTATTTCCTGTAAATAGCTAACTCAGGTGCTCAATATTAACTTTAAATAAGGTAAGGTTACAGATCTCTTGCTGTACTTGGTAAACTTTCATTTCTTGTAGTATTGTATGTACCATCTTCGTCTTAGCACGCATTCCAAATTGTGGTCATTATTTCTTTAAAGGTGGTACATATTCATATGTGATTTTCTTTTCAAATAATAATAATTGGCTATATAGTATTGTATTTATTGAAAAAAAACACCGCACAAATGCCGTGAAATGTAAGCACAACCACTGTTATGAGAAGTAGCAGTCATTTTGTAAAATTAAAGTTGAATAGAGTTGAAGAACAAACATAAAAGGAAAACACAAGCAATTGTGTTCGGATTTTCTTTTAGAAGATATTATGCGAATGATTCTTGAAGAAGTTGGTCAAATTGATGACTGTTATGTAGATTTAGTTGAGGAAGTTGAACTTAATAGTGATACAGAACTGTCGGATTGTAAAAATGAGGAAGAACAAGACCCTGTGCCTCCAGGTTTTCAACTACCATTACAAAATGAACAACCCCCTGCAGTCATAGAAGTAGCTGTGGACCTTCACAACAAGGATCATTGCAAAAACCTCAAGGCGGTGAGTTACCTTAAGGAAGTAATACTAACGAGCTTTACGTCGCAATTGATGAAACAAGGTGGAGGATGTTGCCAGAACCTCGTGGCAGAGCCAGACGCCGTCGTTGTGACATTATTCGCCATCCTCCAGGAGAGAAGTGCAAGACAATCTGACTCTCCTTTGAAAGCATGGGAGTGGTTTTTCCCTGAAGTGGTTTTGCAGGAGATAATTGATTGTACCAACATATGCATACGATCAATAAGAGATAATTAGAGGGGCCAAGGGATGCGGCTGAGATAAATAAAAGATAGGTGAACTAAAGGCTTGCTTGTGATTACTCTTTCTAGGTGGTTTATTGAACCTTTCCCACACAAGCCTCAAAGATTTGTGGAAAACAGACGGTACTGGTATTGAATATTTTTGATTAACTGTGGGTAATAACCGATTTAGGTTTTTACTAATCCGGCGAGGTGCTCGATGCATTTAGAGGTAGATGTAGTTTTCGGCAGTACATGACAAACAAACCGGCTGAATACGGTATAAAAATATTTGAGCTCACAGACGCAAAAATGTTTTATACAAACAACATTGAGGTGTACTATGGCAAACAACCTGAGGGCCGCTACAAATGTGAAAATTATGCCTTTAGCATAGTAAAGAGTCTGGTGAGACCAATATCTTCTATTAGTGGGCGCAATTTAACCTTTGACAATTATTTTACGTCCACCTCATTAGCCTTGGACCTTATGCACAATTAATAGTTAACCCTAGTAGGCACTTTAAGAGGGAACAGAAAAGAATTCCCCCCTTTAAGAAAAGTAGAAAGGGCCGCCCAGTAGTTTCCACCATATTTGCTTTCAAGGAAAATTTAACTCTTGTCTTTTTCAAACCAAAACGCAAATAAATTGTTTTGACTTTGCATCTCTTCATCCTGAATATTATTTAGTTGAAGAAATTTCTGATACAGGTGTGTACAAGTCTAAAGTCATTCTATTTTATAACTCAAAAAAATCAGGAGTCGATTATGTAGATGAAATGAAGGCATTCTACTCGTTGGCGAGAATAACACGGAGATAGACGTTAGTAATCTTCTTTTCGTTCCTGAATATTGGAGGCATAAATGCTTTAGTTGCGTTTAAGGCAAACACATTATCAAACTTGGAGAGAAATTATTTTTTTTAATTCTTGCCAAAGAATTATTGGGCGACTATTTTCAAATGCGACTGCACCAGGAAAATCTTCTCCTGACAATAAAACTTCGCCTGTCTGAAATTCTCGGGGTTACTAGAAAGCGACCAGCAAATCCAAGAGCAGCTGTAGCTGAGGGAGCTTGAGGAAGATTAAAATTTTGTAACTGGAGAAAGAACAATTGCCACAAATACATTTGTTTGGAACATATTGCGTATACCTTATGAGGTGAGTGCAATTAAAAAGTTCATTTTATAGAAGATGGGCAATACTCAGATTCAGTATAAGAGTTTAAAAACATTCTGTAACATGTTGTTTGTATTATTTTTATTTTAGATTTTAGTTTGGTGTTTTATTTGCAACATTTCTATACTTATAATTTTCTTCTGTTGTACAATAGTTTAGGCTGTACTTAAGAATAAGATTTTCAATAAAATAATTTAATTTAAATTTTATGAATTTTAATTAAAATTCTTATTTAAGTAATAGGTAAACCTAAACAAAAATTGTTATACGTTAGCAGTTTTGATTTATCTTAAGGGGGTTCGGAGGGTCCTATCTTTCCCATGTTAAATTTACTATTTTGATGACCCGTTTCCTCAGAAACCTCTATAGGTACATTGTTGATTTTTTTTACTAGTTTTATGCTATTTGTTGGAAACTTTAACACAAGGTTTTTTTATTTAGTCAATTTTTTTCGGCTTTATGATTTTTTAAAGATTTCATTACAAAAAAAAATCATATTTTTCCAGGTTTTTTATTGTAAAAATATAATTGAGCTTCATAGTACATAAAGCTTGTGTTAAAGTTTGCTTTATAGCTCCAAGAATATGTGGTAAAAATTTCAGATCTGTATCTCAAGTAGTTTTTGAGATAACGGGTTATTTGTACCAAAAAAACTGTTTTACGGAAAAACGTGATTTTAGTTAAAACACATGAATTACGTGTGACTTACTCTATAACTGACCTGCTTAGTGCATTCCAGCACCATAGGCTGGTTGATCTGGGTCTTCTTCATCTGCTAAAGCTTCCTCCAGCTTCCTTTTAGCACTCTCACGGCGTTGCCTGGCTTTTTTCATGAGGTTCGACAGCATTCGTTCTCCCCTCTGCACGCGGAGTCTGTCCATTTCACTAAAGACAGCACTTGTATTTTGGCTCACATTTGCTCCAAGCTCCTTTAGAACTAGGCATCTAGTCACATTGCCTTTGTTGAAGCTCAAAACAGCATCATAAACACCAGCCTCCATGGTTTGCATGCCTACAAATACTGTTTTCGGAAGCCGCGACCAAATTACGGCATTCACCGATTCGTTCGGATTCTGTGTCTTTCCATGAAGGCACTTCTTCAACAAATCAGGGTTAGACAAATCTCTAAATATGTTTTTGATTTCTAACATCACCACCTCAGGAATGTGAGTGTGTTTGTTGTGGTCATAGGACTCACCTTTAGCTACTGCCCGCTGATATTTGCACCAGCTGAGTTCGCCTCTATCGCACAGCCCATGTTGAGGTTTTTCATTTGACGAAAGCAAGTGAAAATATGTAGCCCACACTGCTGTTCTCATTTTATTTAAGTTACTACCAGGTTTAGCTGTCCTCTTTATAGCTAATCCATAACATTTTTGGATGAATAAAATCCGCTCGTCAGTAAGACGGTTTCTCCCACCAATAGTTTTACCATCAGATAAATTTGTCTTTCCAAATTGTTGTTTTATTTTTTTTAGGCGAGAACCCATTCTCTTTTGGACATGTCCACAGCACTCCATTTTTTCAATAGCATAGCCATCTCCATATGGCCTACTATCATTCACAGAACTAAACGCACTAGAATCACCATCGCCCAAGTAATGTTTGTACTTTACGCCGTACTCCGGCTCTGATCGACGAAATATTTCAATTGCTCCGTGCACTTCCATAGCACCACTAGTTCCTATAAAGTTTGCTTTGCAATTTTCTGCATGAACACCCAGTAATTTATCTTTACAGTAACAGAATTTACTGATAACAGCAACATCAAGAACGCAGCCTGTGTCTACACTTGTTATAGTTACCACACCGTTATTTGAGGTATGACCTCTCTTCTGCCAGGTCCCGTCAACCGCCACTGTCAGAACTCTACATCCATTATTTTCTAAAACAGCTTTCTCAACAGCTTCCTTCATTACCTTTTTACATACATCCTTGGTGGCTTTAGCAATGACTTCATTATACCGGTCGAATTTCGCAGGAGGCGGCGGCAAGTTCAGTATCGCACACAATGTTTTAGCCGAGGATTGTCCTTTTCCAATTGTGCGTAGACCGTACACAAGCCTAGTATTGATGTCATACAAATGAGTACCTTTTGTAAGATTAGAATTACTGTACAATACTTTTGAATCACAACTTTTACATTTTAATTCACAGTTTGTTGCCAACCCACCTAACCTATTTATGATGTAAGAAAGTTCTGCACCACAGGATTTACAAGCACTTATGTCTAAGAAGAGATTCAATATTCACTATGTCCAACACACTTTGGTTGTC
>JAGFPH010006445.1:57172-79095 GCA_018207615.1 Philaenus spumarius | reverse complement strand
TGGGAAATCCGAGTAGCTAACCAACCTCGAATCATTGGAAAATCCGACTAGCTAACCAACCTCGAATCATTGGAAAATTCGAGTAGCTAACCAACCTCGAATCATTGGAAAATCTGAGTAGCTAACCAACCTATTAATAAATATTAGTAATTATAGTTTTAATTTAACTCCATGAAAATTATTTCCTGCAAGGTTTGCAAAATATTGGAAGTTAGATCGTAGAATGCACCGTAAAGATTTTCTTTCAGAATTTACGACGACTAGACCTTGGAAAAAAGAGTAATAATCACGAAACGGATATCATTTAAGTTAAGTGCTCGAGCATTATGTGCATAATGTGACGATCGATGTTGTAAATGGCGAGATTTTCTGAAGAAAGTGGAACGCACGCTTTGTACTCATGTGATTATTGTTGTGTAAAGTTCACGAAGAGTTCTCTGTTGCTGAGGAGAGAGAGAGAAAGAAATCTCTTTTATATCTAAAAAGAATGAATTCTTCAATTTGACTTAAATACTGAGGGAATTTTATAAATGGAATTACGGCAAGAAATTAAGACAAATAAACAAATAAATTTTTATTTAATATGAAACTTCTGGTGTAAAAATACGTCAACAAATTAAGGTTTCTATATGAAAAGTCCTGAGTAGAGTTATTTATCTTTTTAGACGGCTTCATGGTAAAACATTAATAGTAATAACTTGAATGAGATATCAACTTTACTATTTGTCTCTAAAATAAAAGTTTCCATACAAACACTTTATTTTCATTCCCGATGACATCTATTAGTTGATTGCAACTAAACATAATACAATTTTAAAGCTTTAAGGTACGTTATGATTGGAACGATGATCGCCGTCAGACTGTTGTTATTGAAGCGACTATTCTACCGGTTACCCGTTCACTTTAACCGAGTACGGACTTTTCCACTGCACGATACTTCCACTTACTAACAAAAAACTAATGTTGTTAAAATTCATTTTGTTAGAAGTGTTACATAAACTTGCGAATTTATAACATTGTGATTAAAAGTTAATTACCTACATCTTGGGAAGATATAGGTGTCCTCAGAGGATTACCTAAATTAAAAATAATTATTTATAATAATCGGCAGCCAGTTGAACCATCCAGATTGCTTTTGAACCGTTCACAGTAAACATACATACATATATATATATATATTATACTACCTTAAATATCATTAGTACCAATTAGATTGTAAAGAAATAAAATCAATTTTAATCACAACTTAAAGAAATACAAAATTTCGATATTAAAACTTATTTAACTTATTTTAGGTATTTAAATGTTCAAATTTATATCGGAGATTGTAATCCGGTAATCAGCATGCTACGCCACCCAATTTTATATAAAAAACTTCCTTTGAAATGTTTTAACTCTTTTTGTTACATATATTATTAAAATTTAGAGATATGACTTATATTACGTAATATATCAAATTACAGAATATAATACAATATAAATTCTGTTCAATTATAGTAATTCAACACTTTAGTCTTACAAGGTAAACTGTAATTATCCTTTTTTGTTGATTAACATGTTTTGGATGAGACATCTTTCACAAACCAACAAAGATTTGTTCAATGTGTAATAATCGCTCTGCAACTACGATTACATCTGCTCCAGGACCAGACGCTCGCTATAGACGCTAGCTACTTCAGCGATAATCGCTCTAACGACAACGAGACCGTATGAACAGTGCAAAGCAGGCGCCCGCGATTATCGCAGGGCGGTGTTTGCACTAGTCGCTTCAGTCACAACGTAAATTTAAAATAGTATTCAAATATCAATAATTTTAAAACCATTACCTAAAGTGTTAGTATTATGAAACATTGACAAACCACATTACAAAAAATGCTACGGGTAAAGTACGCTTCCTGTAACTGTCCAAGGACATCAAAGTAATGTATTGAGAATTTCATGGAACAGTTTGAATATGGTGCAAATGTTGCGAACCGAAATAAAAGACTGAGATTGCTATTTTTGGCCGCTTTCGTATTTAAGCAAATATTCTTCCTATTCGAAAAATAAAATAGTTATTATGTGCCTATGTAGCTGTATGATTGTATACATTATGATGATCGGAATTAGAACACAAATTATTTCTACACATGAAAGAACTAACTATTTGACATCTTTTTAAGAAGAGGGCCGCCACAATTAAAATTTTCCCTACACAAATAGGTTATTCACAAATGAGTTAGGTGTACTTGTTACGAAGTGAGATGAGGGAGAGTATTCATTTATATTTTGATTATATTAGAAGTAGAATTTTAGAAGAAGCCACAAGGACAAATTAAGGTGAGGAACATTTATTGTGAATATTTGGCGAAATGCTTTTAGTAGAATCAGTTTTGTTTGATTTATAATAATATGTTTTGTAGGTTTAATTTAATTCCATGGTTCTGATAAAAACTGAGTTCAAGATTTTACTTAACAAATTTAATTTAACGGATCAATTTTCTGGGAAGGGGAAATATTTAATTTAATTCTAAACTAAAATATTCACAAAATGTCTCCTCAGATGAAACAAATAGCAACTCTTCCGACGATCAAGAAGGTCCAAGAACAGAAGATTTATCACCACATTAACATATCCACCCTCATTACTGACATCCCTATACAAATTTCAATTGATTCCTATTTAAACCCTTTCCTATAATCTTTGTTCATGAAGCTTCAAATCACTTTATAAAACGTATTTCCTTTTAACCCCATTATCATGTTCCATGATCCATATCACACCCTCAATGCTTATTTTCAGCAAGCAAAAATTAATGTAAGACAGTCAAGACATTACAGTAGCTATCTACAGTAGAAGAGAACACTTTGGATGTACATCGCAGAGTGGTGAGTTTACACATTTCCAACATTGGGCGAGAACTGCATAGACAGACCATAACAGGCATTAGCGATCCTCTCAACTGATGTGGAACGGCTACGAGTGCAGAGCTACATCCTCTAGACGCAAACGAAGAGGCTGTCACTCTGTATTTTTATTCCTACTTGCATAATTATGTACTTAGCACTTAAGATATGTATATATTGGTCAATTACCGTCAATTGTAAAAAAAAGGAATGCCTGTGTTTGTATTTGAGTGTGTGTGTGTGTGTGTGTGTGTGTGTGTGTGTGTGTGTGTGGATGTGTGCGTAGCAATTATCCACCCCAAGAAATAGTCTAACGTTTTGACAACGTTTTAGGAGGTTGGGTGATGTTACGAAGTGAGATAAGGGAGAGTATTCATTTATATTTTAATTATATTAGAAGTAGAATTTTATTGGTAGCCTACGGTGCAACACGCGATGAAGTCAAATCGCATAGTTGTATTTTGTAGTAAGCCAACGACCGAGCTAGACGAGAAAAACTGAGTGGGGACAGAGATGTTAAATAGAGGCGACTAAATTCGAGACAGGGCTTTTTTGGGTGGAACGAGTGTAGGTGTACGTCGGGGCGACACGGGCTGACCGGAAGAAGCCACGAGGACAAATTAAGGTGAGGAAAATTTATTGTGAATATTTGGGGAAATGTTTTTAGTAGAATCAGTTTTGTTTGACTTATAATATACTGACGGAAATATATATCGACGAAAATATCTACAGTGTGCCTACGGAATCTCAGGTTCGATGGTCAAGCGTTATCTAATAGCGCGCCGTTAGCTGTTATTGCATAGTGAGCGAAAGTACTGCGACTAAAGACTATAAGTTAGAACAGAACTTCAGGCTATTTTTTAAATGCTTATATAGTCTTAGTCATAGTATGTTTACCTGCATTCAAGCATGAAAAAAAACTGAAGTTCTAACTTAAAGTCTTTAGATATGTAATATCTTTACATTCATGGCGGTCTTCTTCTTAAAAAGACCCACAATTTGTTTTTTATATTTGCTTATGTATCTAAACTAATATTATAAAGAGGTAAAATTCTTTTGTTTGTATGTAGGGGGTTAGTTTCTGGAACTACTGACAAAATTTTTACATCTTTTAAAATAAAAAGCCACACTGCCCCTGAGTAACATTGGCTAGAATTAATTTTGAATTAAGGGTTGAAACAACCCCTAAAACAATAAATGTTATATGATATACTTTACTTAAAACTAGAGAGCTAAAAACGTTTACATTTCGTTCTTACAAGATAATAGTAAACTAAACCATATAATAAGGAGATGAATAACGGCCCTTATAACCATAAAAATCATAATGTATTTGCATTTTGACGCGAGACAGCACTGGGGTTGGCGAGCGAAGCCCGCTAGTATCTAATAAATATGAAATAGGTTGCGATGAATATTAACAAAAACATCAAATACATTGTCTTTAAATAAAAAACATATGGCGAGTTTAATCAATAGAAACATTTATAATATATGACATTTTTTCAAAGTTAAAAGATTTCGAATTAGTTAGCTCGAATGATACATTTTATACTTTCAGAAACTAGTCAATACTTTAAAAATTTTCAATAAGTATTGTTAAGTCTACGTCATAATGTCTCCGGAAACGATAATATTATTTGGTCTCAAATGTGGTTCTTTATACTTAAACTCCAATGTACATTAACACATTGTCACCTGTTGTTCTATATATTATTTTGGTACCCCATGGTCAAATTAATTAATATTTGTCTGGAACAAAATATTATAATATTTAAATCGTTGGCCTCTTAAAAAGATTCAAAGAAAAGTTATTTGAATATTACATTTTTTTCTGTAAGATATTAGATTTTGTCAGTATCTTCTCGCCCAGTTATTCGAATATAATCAAATATTACTCATTCAACCTGGATTCTGGAAAAGAATATTATCAATTTTGTGTTTTCCATAGTTTTCGAGATAAAGCAGTTTGAAGTTGAGGTTTTCTGTTTCATAATCTATCGATGATTTGATGTATGCGAGAAAAGACACAATGCGAAAGATAGGAATTATTCAATTCTTCAACCAAGAAAGTATCGTTTCAATCAATAACTTTTTCAATTTCAAAGTATATTTTTGCTGATGAGAAAATAAGTAGAAAATCAACAGGAACTGATGTAAGACGTGATTTAAGAGTTTTAAAATTTGTTCAGTTTGTTTTCTACACTCTAGCATGTTTTATGTGCTTTAGAATATCGTCTATTCAAGTTTTTTGTATACATTGTTAAGGAAATTAGATTTTTTATAACTGAAATCAATGTTAAAAATAGTTCAGTAAAGTAAGGCCGATTGAGGAAGTATCGAAATAAAACTTGAAGCGGAAACTGTGATTTTAAAATTAAGAGCAAACAGTAGTTTCTTAAACTATCACAAGTTGATATTAACTGAAACAATAGTTTCAAAAGATTTTCAGATAACCTAGCTTTTAAAACAGATTCCAGAATTATTGTTAACTTCTAATTAATCCATCTTGTAATTAAATTAAAAACGGGAAACGGCGATAGTTATATGTTTCTTACGATTAGAGTAGTAAGTGTAAGTTGGTTTACCGTTAAGTGTAAAATTATAATATTTAAAACATCAATATTTTTGGTAGTTCAGGAAATAATGTGTAGCTAGCATTAAACATGCACGTTCGCAATAAAGTTGTTATTACTGCGAGGCAAAAGTCGACGTATCTGTAAAGGTAAACTTAGCTAAGAGCAATCATTTAAACATAGTAAACATCTTAGAAGTAGCATTAGGGATAGTAAAAACTTGGCTTAAGTTATTAAAAGCTTTGGCTTTTAATTTGACTCTATGAAAAGATTTTTGTGCTAGGTTTGCAATCTATTGGAGTTTAGATCGTTCAATGTACCGTAAAAAGTTTCTGTGCTTACCATGACTAGACCTTGGAAAAAAGAATAATAATCACGAAACGGATATCGTTTAAGCTAAGTGCTCGAGCATTATATGCAAAATGTTGGGATCGATATTGCATATGGGGAGATTTTCTGAAGAAAGTGGAACGCACGCTTTGTAGGCATGCGATTATTGTTGAGTAAAGTTCACCCAATAACTTTTGTTTTGACCCTGTTGCTAAAGAGAAAGAAAGAAGGATTGCATTAGGAGGATTTATTGTAAAACTTGAAGGAAGGAATATTATAAATTTAATTACGTCAAAAAATTAAAAAACAATGTCTTAAGTTAAAGTTAATTTATCTTTTTATTTTGCTTGCAAAGTATTCATTTTATTAACTTGAATGAAATATTGACTCAAATAATATTTGTCTTTAAAGTATAATGTGATGATGAAGTTTCCGTACAAACACTTTATATTTAATCAATTTAAATCAATTAATTAAATGCAGCAAGCACATGACATTTTTTTCATTTAAAAAACTCATTTTATATTCTAGTTAATATTATAATAATAATAACTTTACCTTGTTATTTGGTTTCTGTCGCGTGACTTTTTCGCGCATATTTTGACACATTTGGAGTTGTTACTCTATTTTCAGATTATTCACATTCCTGAAAACTTCGAAGTGTTAATACGGAGCAAATAATTTTGAACTAATTTGAAAGCTCACACAAGTTGCGCACCCTATACAAGAACAACAAATTATTGATATGTTGATAACCACAGGAGAATGAAGAGTCTGAATGAAATACAAGTTCTGAAATGTAAAAGAAGCGAAAATGAAGTCATGGCAGCTGGAAACACTAAATTATTTATTGCATTTTGTGAGTATTGCGTGCTAACAGTAAATAGTAATTGTAAAATTGAAAATTTTGTGGAAAATCTGCTTAAATATTAAATAGAGGCCCTCTTTTTTTATTAATACTGTTTTTAAAGCAATTTTATTTTTATTTTATAAAATTTGGGTTGTAGTTAGCTGTGAATGGTGGTGAAAACGCATCTAGAAAAAAATATCTCGATAAATGACAAACCCTCACTAAAATCATTTATAATAATGACCGAAGGTACTTGGTAGAACTATACTTTAAAAAAAACTCAACAGACATAATATTTAGTAAAATCCACATGAAATTTGTATAAATATTGTATATGTGTTTTTTTTTAATAAATCTCATTAATTGTGTAATCACATGCTCTTACTTTAGTATCCATCTATTAAAGAATAAATACGTTTGTAAAATAATTATAAAAAAGTGTAAGACCTTTAAAAAAAAACATAAGAATAGAGTTTTCGTTCAACTGTTCAACTATGATAAGTGCAATATATTAGGAAATAGATTTCAGAAATTTAAAGCTAGAAATCTTTATTAACACATTTTGTCCAACTTGTATTATGGGTGATAGACTCAGGTAATGTAACAAATCTAAATAGTAACTAATAATTTGAATTAGAAAGGAATAGTATCTAATTTACTACAATAAAAACTAGTTTTACAAAGTATTACTTAAAATGCATTAAACAGATAATATTTAAAGCTGTGCCACTCCAGACAATATATAAATTTAATTTGTAAGAATCTAACTTTAAACATTCTAAATCTTTATATTTACTATAAAACAAATTCTAGAGATTGAAATTAATTGTTTGGTTCGGAACCAATTAGAACTAAAACATTTGTCTCCGTATCATATATTGAATGATTGCTGAACTTACAGAGGATTGTCATGTCACTTCAAGGATTTTCAGAAGACATGACTAAGTCCAATTTTTTTTTAAGCATGTTTGAATCTTTTCAATATTAAAGTACGCCTTAAATTGCCAAACAAATAAGAAAAGTCAGTCTGTCCATGATAAATTTAAGCTTGACATTACGTGTCTTTAACTTCTAATGTTTAATTTTGACATCTTTCTTGGTATTTCAGATTGTATTCTGACTCAGTTATGTTCAAATAATTCTTGGCATGTTATTGTGGTTCCAGTCGGTTTGGTCTTTCACAAAGTTTTCACAGTTTTTTGAGTTTTCTAAAGATTGAGTGATCCGATAGCTTTAGGTTGAATTTAATAGTTGATTTGTATCGAATGGTGTTTATTTCAAAATTACATGATTAAAATTTAATTGAAAATTTTAAAAAATAATTTAACGTATTTAGCCAGTTTTTGTAATTAAAACCAAAAATACATAAAACTAGATAAATCATATTGTGAAGGGCTATAGTTGAAGTATTTATTAATTTGATCCCTACATTGAAGTAGAATCGCTAATACTCTTAGTTCTATAATATTATATGAGATTATTTATTTAAAATACATTTATCAAAAGCTTTTTAGTTTATAACAGCAGACTAAAATTGTATGTTGCTGTACATCTGGCGGTCTGCGGAAATACAAGGTTGAAGTATCTTCTTGTAACATCTACGACAAATAGTTACCTGCAGAAGTGGAACTAATAGAAAACCATAGTCACGGATCTGATAGATGAATGGTAGAGAGCGAGGACAGTAGAAGAAGCAGGAAAACTTAGCATAAGATATTAGTGTAAAATACCTAGTAATAGCAAGGGAGGAGAACTTATTGTTCGTCGATATTTTGTTACATTTACACTCTTGTTGTAACAGCCTTCCAGGAGAAGTTACAAAAAACAAGTTACTTTACCTAAAAAAGATATATTTATTAAATGTAAAGAAACATCCAGGATTTTATTTAAATTAACTTTATACGTACAACATTACAAAAAGCATCAGATTAGAAATAGAATCCAATGGAAAATTTTTCTCTGAATTTTATATATTGTAACCAACATACATTTTGTTTAACCATAGGTGAATGTTTTTATATACTCGTCATGATGGGTAACAGAAAATGCTTTGTAAGTTATATATTTAGATGTACAAAATCCAATGTATGATTGTTAGTCTTCATACGGTTCATTTTCATTAATCACGAACAAATTTGGTGTAAATAATAACTCTTCAAGAGTGTCCTACATAGATTAAAAAATATAATCACAAATGTTTACCCCTTTCTCCTTTGCAATCCATCAATCTATAAAATAATATATTTCACTATCTATTTCTAATATATTTCAAGTTATTTATTTTTTAGAAAAATATCTCTGGACGAAAAGGTTTTTTTTATTGGAATATTTGAAACAAATATTAGATTTTTAGCAACAAATTTTCGTGTAAAACGAGGAGGGAAATACCGCAAGTAAATCAACAACGGCAATATCGAGAGATGAAATTGCTGTTTACAGAATAACCCTCAGGCGCACCTACTGGGGTTCCCACTATTTTGAGGAATATTGAATTGGGGGAATCCGGGAAATGCTAGTGGCAGTGGAAAATTTCGAGCATACGACTAAAGTTTAAAACCGTGCTGTAAACAACAGCATGAAGCCGCAACTGTTCAAACTAAGCCGGTAACGTAACAAATCTAAACAGTAACTAATAATTTGAATTAGAAAGCAATAGAATCTAGTTTACTGCAACAAAAACTAGTTTTACAAAGTATTACTTAAAATGCATTAAACTCATAATATTTAAAGCTGTGCCACTCCAGACAACATATAGATTTAATTTATAATAATCTAACTTTAAACATTCTAAATCTTCAAATATACAACACAGCATCTGCTTTGTAACGCTATAATGTATTTACACAATATTGCTTCAGCTTTAGAGTCTCGTGATTATTCAAAATTATTTTCAAACTTTGAGCAATATTTGTCTGATTGGTAGTACAAAACCAATTGATACTAACATTAAATTTCTTAAATACTTTAGTGAAAAGGTGAAAGTTGAAACTATAATACTTCTCAATATTGGTTCAGTAGTTTCTGAACCATATATTGTTACATCATTGAACGTAAACCCACATTCATAAGTCAGGAAACCCACTGTGCCCTATTTCTACCTTCTAAGTAAACCAATCCATTTTACAATTTTTCTTCATGAGTAATATTTCATGGTTAACCTTAAAAAAAAAAATCATTACAGTCTCAATGATTTCAAAAAACACTTAAACAATATTTATAAAAGATGGCAATGCACATTATCCACCAAACGACTATGTACGTTTCGATGGCATAGTCATCATCCTCAGAGGGCCTTAACACAACAGTTGCTCCTTGTTTTTGTGGTTCCATTGATCAGTGTGATTTTTTCCCCAAATTGTTTCTCAACTTTTGTATGTTTTTCTTTGTCTATACTGTACATTTAAAATTAAACTTTAGATAATATTACTACAACAACTATCACTACAGCAAAGATCTATAATTTTAAAACTTTATCCAGTAAATAGAATTAAGGAGTTTAACGAAACTAAATCAATTTAAGAGAAGCATAGAAACCAAATTAGAACGGAAAAGTAATTACTTTACTAGGACAAAGTCTTGGGCGAATTGCTTTAATGAAATAATAACACGAAACTAAGGAAATATTAAAAACAGCGTGAATAGGGACAGTTATAATATCTGCGCCGTGTTAGTTATGAATGCTATGAACGCGTGGCTTTGGCTTCATGCGGGGTGATTAGTGGAGCTGCGAGAATATTTAATTAAATTTACTAGTTTGCTTTGGATTAACAAAAGAAGCAAGGCTGAACAACACATGATAATTATACAAAAAGATAAATTATAGTTAAAAAAAAAATCATAAATTATTAATTGACAAATACACTTAAAAGTTAACAAAACGACTGCCTCAAACATTGTTTATTGGCTCAAGTACCTTTATCACCGATTAAAATGCCAGTTAGTGAGGTTTATGCTTTTCTCAGAGTTACTAAAATAATTAATGTCTATCAAATACTGAGGCAATACTTCAAATCCGAGTAATACACAGTATCTTCAGTTTATTAATTGTGTAGGCCTATTACAATACTCGTATATGCTGACCTAGTGGTTTTATCTAAAAGAGTAAACGGATTAGATTATTCTCCACATTTTGTTTTTTACACGACCTTATAGCCCGTTTCAAGCAAAACATAAAATACCATAAAAGTACTCAGTTCAAATCTACGCAGTGGGATTTTACTGAGGGGGCTTCTGTTCCGAGGCCGACAACCAGGATGCAAACTCCTGCTGTGAGCGGAACGAAGCTGCATGTGATCCGGGGCTAGAGGCTGAGGAGCAAACAAATTCTACTAATATATTTCGTACACGCAGGGAGCTTTATAGCGCCTTCATCAATAAACCAATTTCACAAATAGTCGGTTGGAACCCTAAAATATATAAACTTAATTTTTTTTTATTCGATCAACTAGCATCAGCGGTTATACGCGTGATTGAATTAATTTCTTTCTTACATGAAACTACGTTTATTGGCAGACCAAATTCGATCAAATGAAAATAACGAGATATTTTCAGATACCTTACAGAAATCTATAAATCATGTTAGTTCGAATCAGACAATCGGATTCATAAACTTTTCTTACACACATTTCTTTTCCAACAGATATTTGAATTATACAACTGAAACTCTCTCTTTGGCAACTACTCAAAGAAATCGTAGTTGCCTAGAAATCATTTAACTAGGTGCCATAAACCTATTGTGTAACGCTCCAGAGTTATTTCTAGTACTTTGAAATTGTTCTGGTCAGATGATAAGAATGTAGCCTTGAAGAAGCAAACTCTTAAAGTTCTTCTGACTTTACCTCATTAGATATTATTTCTGGAATGAAGGAATATCCTTTGTATACAAATTAGGGATATACTTTTACTTATTATCTTCAAGGATTTATTTTAACCAAAAAAAGAAAATGATTATACTTCTGACATATTTTACAGGTACAGGTACATATTCTTCAAGCATTCGATATGGTATTTGATAATTTGCCTTGTTTCTTATGAATAAAGTTTTACACATTGTGGTATTTTATAATAGTTTTATTGGCCATTACTAAATCTCACAAGTACGCATACAGAAATAAAATAGTAACTGCAATTTTAAAAAGTGGTGTTATCTTGTCTATACTAATATTATAAAGAGATAATATTTGTTTGTTTGTATTTATGTAGGGGATAATCTCTGGAACTACTAAACCGATTGAAAAAATAGTTTTACTAATAAAAAGCTTCAATATCCCTGAGTAACATAGGCTATGATTCATGTTGATAAAAATATTTTTTGTTTCAATGTTTGTAAATTTAGTAGGAACAAATCTTATGTTAGGCCTAGACTGAGGAACCAACACATGTGTTTACATTTATTACCATAGCAACCAATAAATAAATGATTACCAATTGAATAAAATAATAGATAAAACAACTGTTTGCTCCAATATTTCCATTGATAGCTTATTTCAAACTTTGAAGCAATTATTTTAAGCATTTTAGGTTAGGTTTTTATTAAAGTTTAGACTTGATCCTTGCTGGTTCTTTTAACCTTATTATAACTGATGTTATGCAATATACGAAATAATTTGATTTGATAATTTACCATTATTTACCATCTTACCTTTGGGGTTATTATTAATTCTACACCTTTATTATAAAGAAAACATAACATGATTATATATACACAAGGTTCCAAAGGAGTTGGCGTGCGGAGAACGCAGGGGTTTCCCCCATTACATTGTAAAGACGGGTCATTGACATGAATTAATCCGTGTTCCCGCACGGTGCACAGTGTCACGAGTAAATGGGATAAGAAATCAAAAATCATATTTTTGTCTTTGCGAGATTTATCCGTTTTTAGGTCATTAAGAAACATAAATATGGCAGGAATAATATTTTATTATAATGTACACTTACATAGGATGTATACAGAAATTTAAAAAAAATTAACAGAAACTTATTAAAATAACCTATTCTTACCCAGGATCACTTGATTGTAAATAAATTATGTCGTCTTTAATTAAGTAATTTAAAACATTTTCATCAAATGTTTTTCAGTGCTATCCTTTCTAAGAATTGATAAATCTGATGACAAAAGAATTATTTTCATTAGATCCATAATGTTATCAAACTTAAAAAATGCCTTCTTATCTGCCTACTTTGTTTGAATATTTATTCAAAACAATCTCAAAAATTGTCTCCTAGATACTCTTTGATGTTATCCGATGATTCGCATAAATTATGTAGCTGTTATACAAACCATCATACCTTTTATCTGCTCGATTACTGCTCCAAACGAAATACAGCTGGTAATTGGCTTCCAAATCTAAAAGCAAAAAATCGAGGTTAAGGCGCAGACAAAAGAGATAAACTATAATCGTATTTAAAAATAAAGGAAATGAACTATAAGAAGTCAAGAAATTCTTATAATATTTTAAATCTTAAATTTTTTGACTTTTGGTCAAATTAATAAATGAACAATTCACATAAGACTGTAACTTGTCAAAAGAGAAATGAAAATGTTTGGGTAATAAGATCCTAATTGGCAAAGTAAATAATATTTACAAAGAACACCCGTTTTTAGCTGCTGTATTTGTACCAACATTTCAATTTAATCCTTACCTTTAAATCTTTATTTTAAAATTATGATGACTTCTTTTTGTTCTAAGATTCTATTTTTTATCTTACCCTCACACAAAAATTGTTTACTTCATTTTATAAATTTTTGATCACAGCTCGTGTCAGTGTACGTTGATGGGGAAATTGTCATCCTTCTGGTTAAAACAAAAGAATAATTTTGGGTTTGTTTCTTAATTTTCAGATAGACCTACAACTATACTTTTATTTTTTCAGTTAGGACTCATTTTAATGTTTGTTGTTAATTTAGTTAGACAAGTGTTTACTTAGTTCCCACTTTCTGTACATAGAACTAATAGTGACTAACTGTGACTAACTAGCACAGAAATTCAACCTATTAGTCAGTTTCGAAGCTTTCACATAACAAACTCTGGATTGTTTTGTTTAGAATGTCCGCTATTCCGGTAACTTTAAAGTTTTAAGAAGGTCAAACAATTAAAAATTGTATACTGTACAATATTTCAAAAAGTTTACCACTAACTCCAAGTGACAGCCTTTTAATTTTAAGCGCTTACAGTTCCAAATTAAAACCAACGTAGCAGCAGGCAGCTTACGGGATCATATTGCATTGTTTCTATTTAAAATAAATATATAATGGCATTGCAAAGGCATGGAATTGTTTGTTGTATGGAAGATTTTGCTCATTAAATTTTAATTAGTTCTAAGCAGTTCAAGTTTCAATTAATTAAATTTATCTTTCCAGTTTGCGTTTAGTTAGATTATTTATTTTAAGTAAGAGATTCGTTAAGATTGTTGAGATAAGTTGTAAAAAACTTATTCAACTGTTGACAAATTACTTCAATAATGTTACTTAAATCTAAATGTTTCTTGTTTCTTTGAAATGTTACCCTCCAAAATGCTAAACTGCAATGTGTATATAGGTAGGTGCCATAAGGTATATCATTAAAGTATTGTAATTATAATTTTCAATTCTGAGGCCTCAATGAAGAGTATAATTTTTCTAAATTTCAGATATTTAATGTTGACCCATTTTTAATCAATTCTTTGGCCATAAATCTAAAGACTTAATTTGTGAAAAGTTATAGTTTGGTTACTGTAGCCCGTGCATCACTGAGGATGGCGACATTGTCGTTGAAACGCGTTTGAGGTTAGTAAACGTATTTATTGTGAGATTTTGTGTTCAGGTTTTATTTTATCTAAGTTACTTTCTCACAAGTCAAGCTCATTATTTATTTAATTATAGGCATATTCTTAAGACTATTTCATATGTGATCATTGATTACAGATTTTATTAATTAATTTAAAAATACTTGTCTTCTCAAAATGTTTAAAAAAGTTGTTTTCATTAATAACATTAAACAAGAACGAAATTAACGCTTTTAGCTACAAAGTTATCTACATAAATAATGTTTAAACTTTAGAAATTCCTTTTTTTATTTAGGAATTATTTGGCAGTAACGTAAAGTAAATCACTCTGTTTTTATCTCGAAGATATTTTAGTTTAATTATTTATAGAACTTTGGAACTGACCCGACCTTTCGGCTGCTAAAATATCCAGGTAATTTACAAGATTAATGCCATCTGTCAACTCCCAAAGGGCTGTGAATACTCTGCTGGTTTAATGAATACCTCTCTGAGCGGGGTACTTGTGCACGCTTCAGCGAGTTCGTTCTCATAGACTAATAAATACTGTGACTTATGTCCAATCAGATTGCAATGACATTGGTTACTTTAACTCAAAAAAAATATAGTATTTATGTTTTGTGAAGAAGAATGTTTTTCAATATTTTTCATACAAAGGAGACAAATTAACCAATGTTTATGGTATTGAAAACGGCATTCTAGCAATTACGAATAAATACAAACTGTGCGTAATGAAACTAGTTACGATACAGTGTTTGACTTAGACGTTAAAGTCAAAAATAGTTTTATTTTTGGAATGCAAGTGGATTATGAATTAAAATGGATATTTTAACCGAACGGCAGAAGAGAGATTTCAAAGAAAAGAAAGACAGCAAAACCCAGGAAAAGAAAAGAAATTTCAGAATTGATCATGGAAGAAAATTTTTAATATGAAATATGGTAAATGGTATTTACGCGTATATATACAACAGAAAAGTAATACATAAAACTAGTGTATTTCTTTCTATTTTGTCTGTCCCCCTTCCCCAAATAATTATTTTCCCAATCCATCTTTAGTATTTTAAACTCTAACTACCATCTTACAGCTTGTGCCTTCAATATTTATAGTTTACGTTCATATCATTTCTGAAATTCCGTTTCTTTCCTGGAACGTTTTGCTGTCTGTCTTGTTGCTACACTTCCATTCTTGTCGCTACACTCCCATTCTTGTCACTATCTTCTGACATTTCATTATAAAAATATACGCACAAGTGATTTAAAGAACAAAATATCCATGTTTTTCTAAAAAGTTAAGTGATATGAATAGTTTTAATAAATAATAATGGTTTAGTATGTGCTAAACATGATGGAAATAATATATAATATGACCATTCGCCCGAACCTCCTATAATTATGTACGACAGGATACATTCTAGAAGAAGAAAAGAAAAAAACCTCTTCATTCAATAAAAAGAAGAAATTCATAAAAACAAATTTATTAAAAATACCTGTCCGACTATCCAATATTACGAGTTACTAAACAATAGCTTTTACGTCTTCCCGCGGAACATTCTTTACGATATTCTCCATCAATAATACCCCTTGAAAGTTTTAAGACATTCCTTCTTGTCCCATAAATTTCCCTGAAATCTCCAAACACGTTCTGCTACGTCACCATAATGCAATCTACATACACAATGAATTCAGCTCAAGTTGAGGCGATTAATATTATATTACTGCCTTCAAAGGGACATTGTAATTATTCCTTCTGTTCCTGGTCTTGCTTCTTTCAATTATTTGCAATAAATTCATTGTTAAATTTCAATAACAGGGATGGTTTATATTGTATGTCTGCCCTTAAAGGGTCCAATTTCTACTCTGGTGTAGTTCTTTTTCTCAGACAAATTAAAAAAGGTATATTAGAAACTTACTATAATATTCTTGTTCGTACGTGTTTTAAACGTTTTAGGTTTTAGTTTACAAATATTTTTAATGATCTAATAATTTAATAAAATGCTATATTTTCTTTCAAAGTATTTTCACTAAACCGAATTAAATGAAAATCTGAAAAAGGTATTTTTAATCCAAGCAGATTTAGAGTAAATATGCAATTGGTATAATATACTTCGTAGTACAAATATACAGCGTGCCTAAAAAGTATGTAAAAAGCGTTGTATTTTTGTAACAACAAAACTTGGTACATCGTTTCTCTAAAAACAAATTAATTTTTGAAGCAATTTTAATTTGATGTACCGGCACTACTCGACCTATTTAAGATTTTCATCCGATTATCAGCGAACCCCCTCCCCCCTCTAAGGTGATTATAATTGCTTCAAAAATTAGTTTTTTTTTTTTAGAGAGAAACTGTGTACCAAGTGTTGTTGCGTAATCTGCAATGGTTACACAAGTATAACGCCGTTCACATACTGTTGAGACACCCTGTGTATACAATTTCGTAGTTGAAACAAATTTACTGATATGTAGAGAATCGATTAGGTTGGGATGTGAGTTCAAAATGGCGAGTTTGAAAATTTGTTAAAGGAATGATCAACTTAAATAGATGCTTCATTACATTGTACGAATTCAATTGTAATGCGTGATTTCGACATCACCACCACTCTAGGAAATAACAAGATTTACCTTATGTTCGCACAAACAGAAATACTGTACCAAACTAGTAAACGCTTAAGGTACAATATAATCGTATTAAAAACAAATTAAAAAACTACTTTATGATATTTGACTTTTATTTCTTCAGCTACGATTACTTCTATATTGAATAGTTTGCGGTAACGATCACATAACAACTTGTAATGTATATTACCTGGGTTTACTGTCAAACCATTTGTCATTGATTGATTGCAAACTTCAACTTTAGTCAATTTTCAAACGCGATTTTAATTTGCTCTATCACCGTAAACCTTGCCATAAATCAAGATCACATATATACGTTTACATATGTACGTTTACATAATTGCATTTTGAAACGCATAAAATGTGAAATGTTAAAGTCAGAGAGAATTATTTACCAGGGTCGTGCTGTGTGGAAGTACAAACTGTCAAAAGTTGTTATTAAGTTGTCTTAGTTGTGAAGTGCAGTTCTAATTAGTTTGAATATCTTTTCCATCATTTTTTGTAATTTTCGCATGAAGTAAAAAATGCGTGCGATTTAACGATAATACGCTATTTAATATTATATGATTACCTATTTTTTGAGATTTTAAAATGTTTCAATTGCACTATGAGCACATACTTGCCATGTATTGTTTCAAAGTAAGATGATTTACACAAATCAATATTATACGAACTGGTATTACTAGCTAGGAATAAAGTTGTTTTCAGCGACTCGTGCAATTCAATAAGTCCCTCAATGACCACTTTGTTTTGCATAAATACGATCACTCCATGAATGTAGTGGAGCGAAGTCTTTTATAACAGGATTTAGACTTTGCAAAGAAGCTAACTTTATGCTTTTTATCTGATAAAATCTTTGTAAACTCATTTTGTAATAAAGAGGAAACTAAATTCATTGCGTCGAAGTAGATTAATATCAATGGTTATTTATTAAAAACACAAAATAAATTAATAAGACAAGAAAAATATTTTTTTCATGTCGGTCTTCTTTTTAACGAGTTCAAAAATATCTTCAAACTGACATTGCATGATAAAATAAAAATAAAGTACGTTGCATACCATTCACTGTTTGTAGTATAAGAACATTACTTTCGTTACTACATAACAGTATTTAAAATATTAGGATTGTTTATAAGATAATGATAAAACGTTACTAAAATTGTGCAAAATAAAGTTAGTTTATTAGCTTTATTGTCTTTAATCGTCATTTTAAGTGCATGAAGGCAAACTGAACAAATTTAACTAAAACAATTAACTTTTGAATTTGTCAAAGTTTGTTCGAAGTGATTCTTGATTATTTATAAATTAAGTCGTTTTTTCTACTTCATCATAATGTTATACCAAATTTTACCTAAATTCAGTTACCCTTTTTATTGAAATCGTTAGACAAAATATTTGTTTAAAGAAACGTTTAAAAACGAACAAAAATGATGTACAGTTGGAAAAAGTAAATATTTTCATGATTTAGGAATCAAACATGTATTTTTAACTGCAATATTTTAGATGTTTATTATTTGATCATTTATTTATTGATTATTTATTATTTATTAAGATCATCAATATTTGAAAGACTTGAATGATAATTCTTCAATTAATCTAGGATAATGAGCTATAATTTACACATTTTTACTCACAAATAAATGTATTACATAAAAAGTTTATCTTTCTGCTAGTACTGAAGAATGTATGCTTTTACACCCTTGACATAGCCAAGGCAATATACTCGTGTAATGATTACTGTTCAGCAGAAGCTTCAATTTGATTGAAATCGTAAACCAAATCTTCTTAAGATGGTAACGTTTTCGCAATGAAGGAGCTGCTGTCTGTTTACCTTTAAGAACAATAAAATTACGAAGCTTCTTCCTTGTATGTGTGTCCAAACTTCAAGAAAAAAATCTTTGATTAATTGAAAATTATATTATTTTTTCTAAATTTTTATTCGTAAATTATATGTAGTTACTAGAGTCACAAAACTATGTTCCGTTCATTAAATAGCGCATTTTTAAGAAAGTGCGCATATTCCAATACTCTTTAGAACACGAGCATCATTTAACTTACTCAACAAGGACATTTGGCAGTTTTAAACTTTTCTAGTAACACTGACATTAATCTACATTTTCTGGCGCTGTTTGAAAGGGAACTTTCTTGGCATACAGTTTCATCACGATCTAGACTAGTTTAAAGCCAGTTAAATTGCTACCATACTAGCTGTTGCTGTCTATACTAAACAAAATTAAATTGTATAACAGCAGCGATAACATTGTATTAAACCGCTATCTAGTATTAAAACTACGACATTGATTTTGTAAAAATACTGATAGTTTTATTTTACCTTTTTATATCTTAGAGTTTTAATATTATAAATTATGTTTTGAAATGTGTATAGTCAAATTATATGTGTTTTGAAATATATGTACTTAACAAATTAAAATTTAAAATATTACAAAATTCAGATCTAAAAAAAAATACTCATCAAATGTCTCGGATAATGAACTTTAAGTTAAGTAAAATCTCATTTGTATTTTTTGTGTAGGCCTACACTATTTTCTATTTCGATGGCTTTTAATCTGCGAATTACATTCTTAACACATTTTTATTAATTTGACCTGTATATGTGAATGTAATGTCCACCTACTTTCCGAACGTCGGGATAAACTGTAATTTTGCACACGTATTAAGAACCGATGACAATACAATCATTTTATGACTATCGCCTAGTATTCTCACGGGTCATCACTGCTCATGGTCTAGTAACTACTACCGTCAACATGCGACTTCTTACTAGTAACTATTTACAAATAATGAGTCAAAAATGGAAGAAACGTTGAGTTTCTTTTCATAGACGAAATCTCTATGGTTTCGTATCAGATTTATTTCTGCATGATCGATTCCCGTCTGTGACAACTGAAAAGCAGAAACGAATTTTTCGAAGGCATAAACGTTTTATTATTCTTTTTGATTTGTTGCAGTTATTATCTTTTCGAGTAAATCTAGCTTTTCAATAACCAGAATATATGAAACCAGAAACGCTTTTTTGACTGCCTAATAATCTGATTGAACTTAAACAAAACATGCGACAACAAGAAGGCACGGCGACATTCACTGATATTGTAAATGCCTTGAGAGTTGGAGAATTGAAATTTGACCATTTTGCAATATTTCTAGAAATACAACCAATAAATTCTCGATTGAGAGAGCATTAAAACTATGCACAACAAATGACTAGGTGGACAAACACAATCAGAAAGTTCTACAAGTATTACCAGAGAAAACTAACGATGTAGACTTAGATTGATGTTGTGTCTAAATGGAATATATAAAACCAGTTTGTTGATACTACTCTAAATCTATCTAAATAAAGTAATGTTAAGATTGTATACGGGCATGACAAAAGGCCTAAATGGAAATAAGGGTATCATCATTGAGATTATCTGGCCGTCCTTCCGACGCAATCAAGTGTATACATTAGATCAGTTCGTGTCTATTTAGGCCCAAACAGTGTACTTATTATACAGTTTCCAGCCAAATACAGCTATACTGCTGAAAGGCGAATATTGCCGTTCATCTTGAGTTGAGCATTTACCGCGCACAAAATGCCAGTTTGCACTGTAGATCAGCGTTTGTTTATTTAGGATCTCGTCTCTTTGCTGCCGGAAGGCTTATCGCTTAAAGTCTCTGGATGCTCTTCAAATATAAGAACTTGTTTGTCTCACAAATCGGTATAACTTTACTTTTTTTAAATAAGACTAAAATTATTGACAGCAAAATGTACTTAATGTAAAAACGTTTGAAGTGTTTGATATCAGTAGGCATACATTTTTTGATTTCTTGCTATTTGTATAAGTAGAACCAGTACGAAAATGTAAGTACCCCATGTTTTTTAAAGTTAAGTTTATTGTGTTATTGTAATATTAAGCTTATTAAAAGAATTTAATTTATACTGATTTGTGAGACTGTTGATTTGTATTGCTGTTGAACAAATCTTTACTTTTACAAATGTTTACATTTAAACATTATTTTGTATTTTTCGATAATATTCAATAAAGGGTGTTGTTTTAGTTTTTTTTAAACTATAATTTAATTTTATATTTCATGTCAATGATAACGTGTTATAAATTCTTTGTTAAAAATATTTAGCGACTTTTATAGTATGAAATATAAACAAAGAATGGGGAACGCATTTTACAGCAATATCGTTTATTAGTCTTCTATTTTAGTAAAATGTACTGTATAGTTGAAAATAATTTATATTAAAAACAATAATCGCCCTCAATAAGGCGGCATTAACTTAACCGTATTGCCATAGTGATGCTTCATTTACCATTATGAATTGATTTATTATGTATTTAAAATAATTGACATATATGTACATCTATGATTAGGACCTATTTGTAATGAAGGAAATAAAATAAATAAATACAAACGTTAGTCACTTAACTACACTCGGAAATGAAAGAAGACCGTCGACCAACCGAGTCCCTTCAAATACTAACAAAGTCTTCAGTCTTAGTATTTAAGACTCAATATGGCTTCTAAAATAATTACTATTAGGTATTACACAAAATATAACGCTGTAAAAAACGAACCGTACACTTTAAATGTGTCCAACTTAATAATAATGAAGTAACACTTTACAGGGACACACATCATTACCTCAACAATACTTATAACAACGGATGGTAAACGCTTCTATAATAAAACTTTTATTTACACTCTGGATAAAATTAGAACAGCATAAACACTCAATAAAAAAAAGACAGATTTTCACAAAATTGTATGTGATTTTCTTTAGAGTTGACAACACATTATTATATAAAATCCACCTAGTTAACTTAACCTAGTAAATGCATGTTGAATGTTTTTGTTAAAACTATAGTTAAGTCTTACATTCAGTTAAGTCTAAGTTG
>JAGFPH010006445.1:44186-57072 GCA_018207615.1 Philaenus spumarius | reverse complement strand
GCATAATCACGGAAGACAGCTACGAGAGGAATGTGTCTTTGTTTGTTCAGTTGGAGGAACCTAAAGAAGCCGGTGAGTTCGTACTAAACTTACTTTATAGACAGTAACATTAAATGAAAGGGTATATGTGTGAAATGCAAGATGGCTGAAACGTTATTTTGTTAGTTTGACCGTAATACATGACGTTAACACTCGTAACAGAAGTTAACTAAATGCAGGATTTCCCAACGTGTCAGTATTTTAACGTAAAATAAACCTCGTCTAGTCTTAAACTCACCTTGCCCTAACTAACTTTACATAATAGAATGTAAACCTCATATAAATAAATAACCTCATAACTTTAGGTGAAACTACCTTGGTATTTCTTATATTCTTTTGGATTTACATTTGGAGTTAGGAATACACTTGCACACTCTATCCAGCTCTTTGCCATGCTCTAACCAGCTATAATCTCCACTATCCTACAAATAATTAACAAAAAATATTTTGAAGCAGTACAAGGTTTTCCTTGGTCCTGAACCCGTGGAGAAACTAGCTAACCTTCTTATTTAGCCTCGTTACCCACATGAGATGAGATTCGTTATCAGTTTTTTCCTACGATCTTTAGGCCACTTGAACTTTCATTTACTTGCTATCTCTTTCTGCTATTCCTGATGTTTTCACTAAAAGCCATCCTAAAATTTCTTCTTTGAAATGTACAATAGCCGCTTAGGTTGGGACATTCATGTGGACGCTCATACGCCTGAGAGTTTTTATTCTCTGGAACTTTTCAAATATTACTGTGTATTTTAAAAACATGTGATATAAAATTGCAAATAATTTAACCTAAAAAGACGCGAAAAAACGTTCCCACGACAGAAGTCAAGATTTATTTAGCATGAACAATAAAGTTCTCTATAACTTTTATGCTCTTGTTGCATCGTGATATCTATATGAAAAAATATATGACTCCTAAGTCTTCAGTAATTCTTTTACAGTTATATACTTTGGTCAAATGTACATCTGGTCTTGAAGATTCGTCTTCGGTACTAGAAGATTGATCAGTTGTATGTATTGCTAATTAAAATTGGTCTTCCTACAGTCACACGTTGATCATAACTATACATTTTTGGGGCTTTTCCGATTTACATCGCCCTTTTGTTCTAGCCACCGCTGCGAGATTATCTATAAATCCCACTAGCTCCACTCCTTTGGAATAGTTCAATCAAAGAACTCCACAATAATAAATGGGATAGAGCATGGAGCCATATAGGTTTCAGCACGAGTAAAAATGAAACTTCACTGTAAACGACGCAAGGCGGCATTGCGAGACGTAAAACAATTCAATCTTTTTGAAATCACTTATATTATTCCGTAAATATTATTATAATATGTCATTATATATTTGATTTCATGGAAATGCAAGTTACAACATCCAGAGGACGCTATTTACCTATAATTAATTTATACAGAAGTTATACTGTTAAAACGTAAATTCTCAATGTAAGCAAACGATTTGCTTGTATATTTAATAACATTAATTCGAAATTATTAAGTTTATTACAAAAGTGTAAATATTATTGCATGCGTAGTAGTTTTAAGGCACAGTAGCTCTACTGAACTAAAGCGTATATATTTAAACAAACAAGTTAATCAACTCGACCCGACAAGTTTTTACGAAGATAAATGATTCTTTAACGGTCTGCGTTTTCCATCTTATTCGGCCGGTATGTGTTAAGATCCATGGAGTTAGTAGGGACTTTCGGGAAATACTTATCTATTAGTGGTCTATCACCAGAGTCGAAATCAGATTACCTCTAATTGTTCCTGACATACAAAATTGATTGACTTAGATTTATGTTTGTTTCCTTTCTATCCCCAGACGGAAATAGTATCACTGTAAAGTATAACCTAAACTTGAATGAATAAAACCTGAAGACTGAATCTCACAACTAATAAGATTATTTACTCAAACGCGTTTCTACGACAATGTCATCATCTTCAATACGATGGCAAAAACTATAAAAGTTTATTTTAAAAAGACGGTGTTAAATTTATTTAACTATAAAGTGTACACCAATCTGAAATTTAGAAATCGAGTACGTTAGTAGAAACTATAAATGCTAATTTTAAAACTCCGGCACTAAATTCGAATAGGTGCAAAGTTACTCTATAAGTTTACAAATTTAATTCTACTGTGTTAATACGAAAACTAGCATTTTTAGAAATAAAATTAAAACACTTTCTAAAAATTGTATTATGTTTATATATGGCGAGTAAATGCATTATTTATTAGTAATGTTTTTTTATACTTGATTACCGTCGTGTTTAGATCTTTTTTATTTTTAGGTTAAAATATATTTTACTCTTGGAGTCATGACATTGTAGGCACTTAATGATTGGTTGTGTACAGCAAGCAGCGACCTTACATCGGTTAAAGTGAGCAAAGTTTGTATCATATCATTGTTGAGTGGAACTGAGTTTATATACCAACGATTATAGTGAAACAATTTTAGGTAAAATTCCCGTTTAAGAAAATGCATGTTTAAAATATGCATACCTTCAATAATATATATATATATATATAAAAAATACAGTTTGATATTCCAAAAAAATATTTATGCTTTGTGAAAAAGTTCTTTTAGGTTGATTTTACTGATTTTAATAGGAAAACAGAAGCATCTACCACTTTCATAGTTTTAATTCATTCATCATAGATTAACGTAATACAGCTGACCTTTAAAACATTATTATGCTGGTTTGGACTTTTCCTATGCATGTGTTAATCCATGCTATGGCCTAAATCTCCCACTAAATATAACTACTCCTAATTTGCGGAATCCTTATTGCTATGATGAATTATCAAAAAAGGAAAATTTATACTTTTATACGAACTTATTTATACTAATATAAAAAAATTAATTAAACAGTAATTGGAATGAAGAATTAAATATATTAATTAAAAAATTATTTAAATAATTAATGTCGTTGATTAAATTTTGTTTGTTTCCAAGTTTAGTTTAATCTCACAAATTAATGCATCTACTTGAACAAATCTTCACAGGTGGATAAATTTGAATTTCCTTAGTAACTTAGACTTAGTACGGTTTCAAAATATTTCTTTTATACAAAAAATAAAATATTCATCTCTTATGAATAATATGTTATACACAATTAGTTGTAGTTAGTCAACAATAAAAGTCAGATTATTATTTTTTTAAATGACTGCAATTGTAGTCCCAACCTGTAAACCATAATGTTCAACTAATCAGTCTTCATATCTTAATTTAAATTGTACTTAAATAAATTAACCAAACCCAGAACATTTTCTAAGATGACAACGGTTCGATTTTATAAAAGACCGATTGTTCATTATAAAAGTATTCTACTCTTATTTCTAAATCTACCAGGAAAACTTCAAAGATTTATGCGTTGTTCCTATTGTATTTTGTTTAAAGAAGTTTTTTTGTCTACCGATTTTCACAAACATACTCACTGATTTAAGTAGGGAAGCAGAAACAACTACCATACTTATCGTTGTAATTGTTTAGTTATATAACATTTTAAAACAAATGATTTTGAAAAAATAAATATGATATTTAACATAAATATGGGACCGTATAGGCTTATCATGAGTTCTATAATGCAATCTAAACATGTGTGTGTGTGAATAACTTTTAACTCGTACTTAAGCTTCAAAACCATACATTCTTTTATTTGGGAAGATACATTTTTTATAATTAAATAAATAAAACCATACGAGCCATATATATTATACGAGCTTATATATCTAGGGTGCTCGGTGAAAGGAGTATAAGTAAAAAAACACAATTTTTCAGTACAAGCAGTTTAATGTTTAAAATGTTTATATAAACTTATAACTACTATTTAAAAACGTTTTATCCTAATTATTGCTTAAAAATAATATGGTCTTTGATAAATACTGATGTTTAAAAAGAAAATAAGTAGAAATAAACAAAAATCTGACTTATAGACCCTACCTTTTTGACCAGAAGATAAATTTGACTTATATGAATTAAATGTTGGATATGAATAAGCTTTATAGCTATGGAAAAAATAAGCTACTTGTGTTATAAAATACTAAACTAAATAATACATTTGAATATGAATACTTAAATATTATGTTATATTATACCATATTTGGATACTAATAGAAATATTTGGATCCATCTAATTGAATACTGTAGTCGGTAGCCTATACTGAAGTTTATAATGTGGGCTTCAATGAAAATTTGATCTAAAAATGTAGTGAAGTTATATTATACGAGCGGAAGTTTAACCATTTAAACTTTTATACGAGCTCATATATATTAATTCTACAAAAAGGATATTTGTATGTTTGTTTTAATGTTTTTCGTAGTCTCTAAAGTACCTGTTTGGACTAAAACTCTTTCTCTGGTTGGTATTTTCTTGTGATATCAGTAGCATAGGCTCATTAGATATTTCGAAAATTAAATTTAAAAAACTAAAATAAACACCACTTAAGAGAGGTTTGTACATATTTAGTTGTAGAAGTTATAGTTATCAACTTATACACACATCACTTGTATAAAATGGCTGCCATTGCAGTCTTAGGTGTTATACTTGACTTATATCCTAAACGTTCTTCTTAATTTAATATCCGTACTATAATGAAGCCTAAAATGTTTGTAAATAAATTAACTAAATATAAAATACTTTTTAATAAATTCAAGAAATATCAATTTAGTTTATTTTATGATGGGACTTTAAGAATAATATAATCCTTTAAAAAGTGTATTTTTAAGCTTAGGTAAAAACTATATGTCCTATCTGAGGGAAAATACTTGATGCAATACAAATATTTATTGTAGCTACTTTTTACTAAATTTTTGAAGGAATTCTTTACAAATAATCAAACTAAATCAAGTGCTGGTTCTCCAAATGTGTAACAGCAAGTAATGCTTGCTTATATATATATACATATAAAGTATTACTTATTATAAATATACTAAATTTTCTTACATATCGTAAGATGAACATCTTAAATCATGTTCATAGTAATAAGATCATATGCAGAGAACATATTTTATTCATGTTATAGTGTACGGTATATGAAATTATTTAGGTTACAATAGCAAGAGAGGTTGGAGAATAAGTATTAACAATAAATAAAATATGTTTTACAAATATAATAAACAATACGTTTTTCAAACTGGTATTTCTTGACAAGGGTTATCAACTTTGCCCACTAAAGAAAAATTACCAAGGAAATTAATATAGATTTATTTAAATCAACTCTAAGAAGAAATCTGTAAAAACAATTGCTTTGCCATTTTGTATGGTAATTCAAGACAAATATGTAAAAAAATCATCGCATTTACATTTTTTTTTCAAATGAACTACACATAGTCAAGTTAAGAATGAAACTTACAGCTATGAAAGTGTTAAGGTTAACATTACTTCTAATGGGCGAACCGTAAATGTTGCTCATGTTAGCAGATCTTTAACCAGAGTGACACCAATTAATTACTAAAGCTAGAAGATAAATACAGACATACAAATATAAAGTTATTTTCACATGTATATCAAAGCCAAAGAAATACAAAAAAGTATTAAAAAACACTTTTTTTAAATCTCATACTTTAAGACACACAGGTTATACATAATTTTTTAAACTTTATGGGGTAAGTATGTTGTATACTCAATTTTAGAGCACAAAATAAGTGTACCAATTTATAATGTTAAACATAAGTAACATACTTCAGCTTATTTTATCGGCAAACAATTTCTTAACGTCATTTTCGATAGTGCTGCATAAATAAACTTGTACTTTATACTTTAAAAAAAGTCCTTTTCTAGGCTATAGAAATAGAAAACCCTCTCGAAGTACATTTAAAAGTGTATATAAATCTAAAATATAGAACCAATGAGTACTACTGAATGGAATGTATTAATTTGAGGAAAAACAATAGGAGTCATGTTTTTACTGTAAATGGTGTAGCTTTAGGGGTGAATTTATTTCCTTGAGTATATATTATGTGAATCATTTAAAATAATAGCTTTTTACCTAAGAAACTTCTGTTGAAAAATAAGAAAATGTGTTTTAAATTATTTAATACTTAATAACTTTTCTGAATCTGACACTAAATAATGTATAAAATAAACTTACAAGATTATATAGCGTGTAGGTAGATTCTCATAAAAATAGTTATCTAACGAACCACAGACAATTAGTTAATATACAACATTTTTAAATTTCCTTGATACATTCTTAAAGCACAGAAACAATTTGTTGAAAAATGATAATGCAAGTTGAAATAATACTTTTCTAAATTTCCGGTATCTAGATTAAGAGAATGTAAGTTTTACCATTTTAAAGTA
The DNA here is from genome assembly GCA_018207615.1 of Philaenus spumarius. Taxonomy (NCBI): domain Eukaryota; kingdom Metazoa; phylum Arthropoda; class Insecta; order Hemiptera; family Aphrophoridae; genus Philaenus; species Philaenus spumarius. Next base: position 50,730 of record JAGFPH010006445.1, on the reverse strand, counting down.
AAATAATCACCACCTAAAAACGTTTAAACATTATATTTTAAACTTACTCTGGATTTTATATCAACTTCGATGTTTCTAAGTTATTAATTGTTTTAGGAAACACATCCAACTGCATTACAGCAGGTAATAAGAAGATTGAAGATATGACGAGTGAAGAGAAGGTAGCGCTCGAGGGACTTCCTAAACTTAGCAGCGTATCCAGAGTTCAGATAAACATAAGAGAAAGTGATGAATTTAAGGTAACATATTTTATGAATAACCCTAAATCAAGCAAAATGTTTCAATCAATCAAGTCGATATTATTTCACAAATTTTTTAACAAGGTTTTAAATTATTAGGATAACAAAACAAACATCTGGCAAAATATAATGGTCAAACTGAAATCAAACTTATTCATCAATAGCAAATCGAATTTGAACGAAGTGGTAAAGACTGTGAATGAAATACACTTTAAAGGTGATTCGACCGACTAATCCATCCACGAATCATCATCAATGTATTATCGATTATGTTTATTATTAAAACAGAAAATGATTTTATGAATACAATAATTATAAATACAATTATAATACTAGTTACACTATTACATATTTATGCATTGAGGATATACTTCAATCATAAAATTGAAATATCTTTTACTTTATATTCGCACGCCAACCCCGTTGAAACCTTCTATACACATGATGTTTTCTTTATAATAAAGATTATAAAGATAAAGATTAATAATAACCCCAAAGCTAAGATGGTAAATGTTAAATATTAAAATTATTTCGTGCATTTTATAAAAGGAGTTATAATAGCCTAAAGATTAATAGAACCAGCAAGGCTTAGGTCTACACTTTAATAAAAACCTAAGAAGATAGAAATACAAATAATTGCTTCAATGTTTAAAATCAGGTGTTAATGGAAATATTAGAGCAAACAGCATTTTTATCTGTTATTTTATTCAATTGGTTGCTATGGTAATGAATGAAGTACATTCAAGAAATATGCGTGTTTGTTCATCAGTCTAGGCCTAACCTAAGAATTTTTTCTTACTAAATTTACAAATATTGAAATACAAATGTTATTACAAAGGGGCTATCACCATTTATTTCAAAGGGGCTACTCGCTTGGCTCTAAATTTAGTGAGAGGGTACAAAAATATATCTACACATACATATAAAGATACATAAACAAATATATTTTATTCTGAAGATCTACTATATTATATTTGATTCTACACTGTGTGAAAACTAAAATGAACCTTAGTATAAATCATTTACTTTACACTACGGGCAAAACTGAGTACACGTTTCTACTCCCAAAATATGAATTCTTTTTAATATATATTTAACTCTCCCAATAGATCAACCCCCAGGAACTGATTCTAATCCAGAATTTACATAAAACAATTATCTCTTTATTCCACAAACTGTGTCCTCAACTTTACTCTGTCCTGGTGGCTCTGATATTCGGTATCTCATTGAGGCCCACGCCGGCGACTATCCCCCGAAGCCCCGGTTTCCCAAGACCTCTCTCCCCACCCAAGAACCTTTCCAAAAAGACCTGGTTTCTAATGTGTCCTTCATATTAAAACTTCTCTTCCCCCACTCAGTTTTCCCCGTCTAGTCTTTCTACCTGCATATTGGTTTACTTAAAAATGCAATTATGCATTACATCATTCCTAATTGCACACCCACTTACTCTATATTATCTATAATTGTGCTTGCTAATACAATTCTACTATTGAATAATGCAGAGATTTGCAAATAAAGTAATTCATTTCGAGGGACCAGACAATATAATAATTGCCACTAAGCTCATTAGTTAGTATTGAGTCAAATAATAAATAAGCTATGTTTAAATGTTCTGTACCTTTGACAGTGTCCTGAGAGGAGATCACAAGATGATATTCTTTGTCTGTTCACGCACTATTCTACACACTTGGTCAAAATAATAATTAGTTCAAACAGTTTAATATGCTAGCATATAATTATTTCGTTGCACTCGAAACCTACGAAGCACAATTTAAACATAGATGATAATTGTAATAAATAATAATATATATAAAATAACCAAAAATGAAAACCTTCAATTACATTAGATACGTGTATAAGCTCGTTAGACATGATTGGTATAAATTAAATAACTTCTTAATAATATTATCACGACTTGCGGTTGTAGCGTTAGTAGTAATGTTAATATTGGACAGAGCAAACATAACCGTTTTTTTATTGATTCAAGACTGAACAACTACTGTTAAACATTTATCAACATTGCTTTTGCCATTTATCAACTCATTATATTTCGTAACAATGTTTTTATCAAAATTAATTATAACCTATGTTACTCAGGGATAGTGTAGCTTTTTATTAGTAAAAATATTGTTTCAATCAGTTCAGTGTTTCCAGAGATTACCGCCTCCATACAAACAAACAAACACATTTTACCTCTTTATAATATTCATATAGATATAGATAATATTTAAAATGATATAAATTAATTAATCTTTCTGGACGTAATTATTTCTAACATATGTTGTAATTAATTTTTAAAAACTATTTTATATTTATTTTGTCTTTTGTGAATTGTTCTTGAAATTTGAGCTGTGGGCTCATTTTCATTAGTTCATGCTGTATTAATTAAAAACTAAATTGTTAATTTATTTATGTTTAATCTTACCTATGCATTGAAACCATAATTCTTGAGCTGCAGTATTTTTATTCACGGAACTTCAAGTTTATTTCTTTTGTTAAAATAATTATTTCTTACACTGCCATTGTTACTCGTTTTTGATATCTGAGTTTATTAGATACTTTTTTTATATTAAAAAATTCGACAGATATTTTATGAAATTGCAATTTTATGTAGTATGTAGTATTCTTAGCTATATATTTTTAGATTCTACAAATAAATTTATTCCCATAATACATTATTTTAATATTAAATCCTTTAAATGTTAGGGTAAACGGTCTTAGAAAAATTAAACTGTGAAACAAGGTTGATTCAGGTCTCGAAACAGCAATATGCAGGCGGTATTAACCAGTCGTTAATTGAGTTTGGTACTGTTACAGAACACAGTGGATAAACTGGTAGAGAAGCGAGGAATATCAGCTGTTTCAGTTTCTACGTCATCTTGGGGGGAACAGTTTGCTGACGCCATCAGGGTTAATCCAGGTCGGTATTACATAATATCATATACATGAACGTTTTATACCTAGCAAGGCAGGAATTATATTGCTTATTTCCTTTAATAATCCTCATTTTGTTTAAATAACCCAAGAATAACGCATTTTTTATTACATAAAAGACTATATGAGTCTCTAATAATCATAATTATGCATAGGTATAATTACTGAAATCAGATAAAATAAATACTTATGTGTAATTAAATGAACAGGTAAAAGTATGACTTATTTAAACGCGAATGGCTGAAAACAAAAATTCTAGTTTTGAGAGGTGATGCGTTTCATACTTAAAACTTGTTTAAAAATTTTATTCTAAGTTTAGTGATAATTTTCATTTATTTTTTTTCAATTATTTATGTGCATTTTCACTAAAATTAAGTCATAGAATGTGCATTTAAATGTCTACTAAAAAATTATTCTCACAAAGACTCTTTGTCCGAGTTCTGGGATAAGTATATAACAGTTATTCTACAAAAACTGCAAAATTATTAACTAAAAAAATTAACCAATCACTAGGAAAGTGTTTTTTGAAAAAATAACAATAATTATTGTAAAAGAAATAAAATAAGAAAACTAGATAAATGTAAAAAATACCAATTGATCAGACCAAATTATAAACAAATTAATATGAATCGAATTTTTTAGTAACAGCTGTTATGAATGGTAACTCAAATACTAAGTATGAAGAAAAACTAAGAAGAGCTCAGGTTAATATCTAGGATTGTATGTAAATTACAACAGTAAACTTTTTCCAGATGCAGAAGAAACGGACAACAACGATGGTCTACCAGAATCACCCAGTTGTGTCGATTATTTTATTCACTATTTAACACTATTTTGGAAGTTATTATTTGCGTTCGTCCCTCCATCAGGTAAAGTCCAAGATATTCTTGTTGAAGTAGAATTTATGTATGTTTAAATAAAAAACATCAATGTAATAGTATATTAAGTTTCAAGCCGGGTAAATAGGGGTTTTTCTTGATGATAGTTGATGATAGAGGCGCAGCCGAGTAATAATAATTATAAAAAAGATTTAAAAATTTTATGATTTTTCTGTGTTATTTCCATTGACAAAATCAATCAGCAGTTTACACAAAACTGATATGTTTATTCTTATTTGTAAAATCAGATGGTGCACTGTAAAATCAGCCGGTGCACCGTTAAATTTACTGCACGGAAAATAAGGAAACTGTATCGGAAAATAAGGTATAGAAAATATTCGTGAGTATTTGTAAAAGATGTACAGACCTCATACTTTATACAATTCAAAATATAATGACATTACATTACAAGCAAAAAGTAAATCTTTGCAGAACCCATAATTGACGTTTTTAAATTAAACTATTTACTTCTTTGTTAAATTAATTTCTTTCTATTTAAAATAAAAACATAAATGTATATTCTCAATTTATGAACACCATTCTGAAATGGTCGTATCCATCCCTGATTTAAATTCTTGACTCAGAAAATCAAGATTTCCTGTACGAATGAGGGAAAAGAACACAGATGATGTTGGAAAAAAATATTTTAAAACCTTAAATACATTAAACCAATTCAAACGAAAACTAATAATTTTCCGTGCAGCTGCTGATTTTACAGTTGATTTTACGGTGTATTAGCTGATTCTGTGGTGTACCGGTTGATTTTACGGTGCACCATCTGATTTTACAAATAAGAATATACATATCAGTTGTATGTAAACTGCTGATTGATTTTGTCAATGGAAATAAAACAGAAAAATAAAACAATTTTTTATTCTTATTTTAAAGTAATATAAGTCATTAAGATTACCATAAATAAATTATAATCTCAGTGGAGATCGAAGTAAATAGTAATTTAAAAATACTATGATAATCATTGTATTGTCGGTTGTCATTAAACAAAGTGATTTTGTCTTTTTTCTGCAGATATGTGTTCGGGATATCTGTGCTTTGTGTTCTCCATATTTTGGATCGGAATATTGACAGCTGTTATCGGCGACTTGGCCTCACATTTCGGCTGCACTGTGGGGCTCAAAGACTCAGTCACAGCAATTACTTTCGTCGCTCTTGGCACGAGTGTTCCAGGTACGTAAACAATATATAAATTAAAGTTTGTTTACTTGGGAAAATATAGGAAATTTAAATTTATTTTGTTCTTAGGTGAGCAAGAAGATAGTTACATTTATTTGAGGTAAACATATTTTTGCTTTATCAGCAAGAACAATATTTTTGGTGACCAGTTTAGGTACTTTAAGGATCTTTTACACAATAATTTGTATTTTATTTCTACACAATAATTTGTGTTAACTTTTCAGTTTTTAATAAAAAACTTTTATAGTTTGTAGCAAAATAACAAATGAGAGTCACTTTTAAATCAGCTTAACAACAACAAAACATATTTTATTTTTTTTTTATTTTTAAAAACTAACCTTAGAAATTTGATTAGTAAAATCTGCTGATTTCAATTTTTTGATTTCGAAAAACCGGTTATATGGAGCGCATTATAACATTAATAAAATATGAATAGAATTTCCTTTTAAATCATAAAGTAAATTTGGAAATAACTACGCACGATCAATTTGTTACTTATGTTTGCTTTTGCTTTGTTATTCAATAACTATTTTAACTCAACTTTAATTCAATTGCATGTATATAATTTTACTTGGTTAGTAATGAATACATTTTTTATTTAAGCTAACTAATATTACTTGGGTTATTTGACTTAATATTTGAATAAAGGAAACGTAATTAGTGTAATTATAATTTTTACTTTAATTCTTTACTTCCAGTTCCAATAATGATGCACAGAGAATAAATAAATTGAACGCTTGTAACTTAGACTCGAACCTTTACAGTTCGTTCAACTACTGTAGTTTTCTAATCACAAATCACCATACCTTCTTAAAGGAAGTACAAATTAAATAATTTGATGTTTTTATTTACTTACATATAAATATTAGGAACTTTTGAATAGTTATGCATGGTTAGTTTATATAACATTTATTTGTAATTTGAATTATTTTTCTTCAAAGCTTACCAGAGATAAAGTTTTGAAATTTTCACGAAGTGAGTTTTTGTTTACTCACGAATATTAATTAATTGTATCCTTATTTGAGTCGGTCAATATTGTTTACAAAGGCAAGTTCACATGGTGACATTAGGTTGCTAAACAAATTGTCACGAAACTAGTTTGGCAAACATTTGTTAACATCAAAAGTCAAAATGGTCGGCAGTTTCGTAAATTTATGAGGTTCGATGTTATAGTTTGTTGTTTTTCAACAGTGAAAATTAAATTAAATTATGCAACTGAAATCATGTTTTGTTAGCGATTTAAAGGATCCTGAACAGGACAGTTAAATATGTAAACAAAATTGCAAAATGTATTTGTTGTTA
>JAGFPH010006445.1:0-44086 GCA_018207615.1 Philaenus spumarius | reverse complement strand
TATATTATGAAATATATTTCTTTATATGGACAAAATAAATAAGTATACTTTTTATTAATAATACTGAAAATCCTTTCTTATTTATCATAATATTTTCTCAAAATCTCATTTTCTTATTTCCCTAGACACTTGAGCATTTACTGTCAAAGACATATAGGCCTATGATAAATTTGATTGAGATTTGGTCAGAGCTGACTAAAATGCATTTCCCCTTCTTGCGCAAGGTATGTATGCATACTATATCAAGTACAACGGCGCTTTCGGCATTCATCTACATTCATGACATCTTCTTTAGTGACAAGGGTCACTGGAAAACTGATGATATAATACTAATTTAATTATAACAATAATTGATTGTCAAGTATCTATAATATCACCTTCCGTAATAATCAGTTTGTTTTGTGTGTTAGATACCTTTGCAAGTAAAGTATCCGCATGCCAGGATAGTACAGCCGACAACTCCATTGGTAACGTCACTGGAAGTAACGCGGTTAACGTATTCCTAGGGATTGGTGTAGCCTGGTCTATAGCTGCCATTTACCATGCCTACCACGGACAATCGTTTATAGTCCCTCCAGGAAAGTAAGTCAAACTTTATTGCTTAGTAGTGTTGGTAGTAATTGACGGGATAAACAAAAGCAATAGTCTTTAGTTGCTTTTTACCATACGTATAATGAAGAAAAGGCGACGGTCCACCAAGGAAGTAAACAGAAAAGTTTCATTATAAAATAATAAAACTAAAATTTTTAGCAAACCCAGATTATCATTACTGAAATCGAGATACCTAAGATAATTAAATAATGAAACTGAATATTATATTTATCAAAGCAATACCTCATCTACAATACAGTGCCCATTATAGTTTCAAAACATTTCTTATTTTTTTTATTTAATGTTTTCAAACAGGTAAGTGGCCTATTAACCTTCAAACTAGGAAACCACTAAGCTCAAGTAAGTTATAAAAAAGATGTTAACGTAAATAGATTTTAATAAAACCTACATACAAATTTAAAATGTCATAATAATTCTCAATCATAAACACCAAATAGTATTCCCAACCTTTTGAATTAAATAATAATTTATATTTTTGAACAATTTTAAACATTACTAAATTAATTATAATAAAAATAAATAAATAATGAAGCATTGTTCATTTTCTAAATGTTGAGTTTAGTCATTATTGTCCTTACATTTGTATGTTTTGCTATAGCCAATAAGATTGAGGTTGGATATTGTGACAATAGTTGAGTTAACGTAAAAATAAACCCAAATTAGTTTGACTAAATAAATTCAAATTAGTTTGACAAAAATTCTTCGTTATATTAAAAAATGTGTCAGTATTGCGTTGGCAGCTTGTGTTATGTTATAAAACTCAAACATTTTACGAAAACTATAATTTTAACTTTAATTTAATTTATAAAATAAAATCCCTGCCTATTTTATTGTTGGGCCTTATTACATTCAAAGTGCTTTAGTCAGCTTGTAATATTGTAATTGTATAATTGTAATTATTATAATATTTAATTCTTTAAAATAATCCATTACAGTGCGCAATGGAACGTAATTATATTATTTAGTTTTCCCAAACAAACTGCCCAGTTGTTCGACTGTTAAGGCATTACAATGTGAATACAGCATCACTTTTATATACACTAGGAGAAAACCCAGCGTGCTCCGCACGCCAACCCAGATTGACCCTTCAATACACATAATCTTGTTTTCTTTTCTTTAAAATAAAGGTGTAGGATTAATAATAACTACAATGATAAGATGGTAAAGAGTGTTAAATGTTCAAATTGTTTTGTATATTTTAATTTTATAATAGCAGTTATAATAAAGGTTAAAAGAACCAGAAAGGCTCAGGTCTATACTTTAATAAAAACCTGACCTTAATGTTAGAAATACAAATAATTGCTACAAAGTTTGAAATCAGCTGTTAATGGAAATATTGGAGCAAACAGCTGTTTTATCTGTTATTTTATGGTAATAAATGTAAATACATGTATTGGTTCATCAGTTTAGGCCTAACCTAAAATTTTTCCGACTAAATTTACAAATACTGAAATAAAAAAGAAAGTTTTTATCGAAATGAATTATAGTCTATGTTACTCAAGGATAGTGTAGCTTTTTATTAGTAAAACTATTTTTTCAATCAGTTCAGTAGTTCCAGAGATTATTCTCTACATACAAACAAACAAATTTTACCTCTTTATAATATTAGTATAGATATAGATGAAATATTAGTATAGATTAGATTTTTAAGATACATCACTCTTATGAATATTTTCATAAAAAACTATGAATGTTCATTTTATTACTTGAATTGTTAACCATCAACACTTAAGTAAATTGGAAATTATTAACTTTATTTTAAAACAAATTGTATTTTATACGTTTTACTTTAATAAAAGTATTGCTAAAATTTAGGCAAACCACCAGAATTACCACTCTCTTTTTGAGATATGTTATAAAACACCTCTAGTAAAAAATATTTAACTTTTGTAGGTTCATTGGTTAGGCAAACATCTAGCCGAGTGATTGGTCTATTGACGTATTGGTGTTTATTTGTTTATTTGATTTATTTCAGTCTGGCATTCTCAGTGACATTGTTCTGCACAGAAGCTGTTCTCGCAATTATCATTATCTTAATAAGGAGGTGTAAGTTCTTTGGAGGCGAGCTCGGAGGTCCATCCGGGGCCAAGTATGTAACCAGCGCCATCATGTTTAGCCTCTGGATAATCTACATCACTCTCTCCACCCTCGAAGTGTATGGCGTAATCAAAGGCTTTTGAATTTCAAATAAACCCTAAAATCAAATCAAAATCTGTGTTATAATTTGTTTCAACATAAGTTTTATACCAATTGTTATGTTTAGAAATTCCAAGTCTTCATCTTAATGGTTGTCTCTTCGATGTACATTCAAATACACTCTGATATATTATAGATAATAAAGACCGATGAATTCCTTTTTTCTATTTGTGTTCTGTTGTTTGTTTTTTTCCATAACCTTTAAAAAAATACTTGTAATGTACTCACTATAATTAGGCACATATATTCATAATCTATTGATATGTTACATACAATGTTTACAAATTCTACTATGTATAAATTTAAGTTTTTACAACACTGTTAATATTCTTAGTGAAAATAATTGCATTCCTTATACAAAATAATACACAATTACTTTAGTACAGTTATAGTTAATTAATGTATATATATGTGGAATTCCATTCAACTAACTCAGTTAACATAATGAAATAAACAATATGCAGTGGGTGCAAGAAATACTTTAGTAGACAAAACTGTAGATATTTTGTGGAAAAAATATATATTACATAGATATAACATTATACATATGGCATAGATATTTTGTTAATACATGGATATCGTTCAGAATTGACTAACCAAATTTCACAACAAGTGTAAAATGAGGTTGTGTTGAGGTTTTGAAATTTCTGAATATGTGTTTACAATATCCAGAATAATGGGCCTGTAATTAAGACTTTAAAACCAGAGAGAAAAGAGAAAATACATATAGCCCCGAAAGATAAATATTGTCAAACAAACTAATAAACAGACAATAATTTAAATTGTCTGTTAGACAAGACAATAATTATTAGATGTATATAATCCATTAAAACAGTTTAATATGATTTAAGTATAAGTATAAAATATTCAATATTCTACAACGGAACTCTCATTTTTGAGAATTCTTTGTTGGAGAATAAGTTATTTCCACCAACTGGAAGTCTTATAGGCAATCTCGCTTTGTTTGGCCTAGGTGAAATAACTATGTGTCGAATATTCAGTTTGCTGAATATCCCGACTAAAAAAAAACTTTTTACGTTATACTTCCAGTAATTTATTTTTGAATCTAGCTCAGTTAGAACACAAGTTAATAATTTTACTTTTTGTAAACCTCTGAGTAGTGAGTACACTGAAACTAACCTTGTAAATGGCTTATTTGTGCTTGCAAATATTTTATGAAATTTCACTGTATCAATCCTTAATCTATAACTCATAAACTATTGGGATATTTGAATACTAGGTGTTTTTGTAAATAATAACGTTTTTATAAAGCAAATAACATTTTAATAACTCCTTTTTTCAAAAATTTTAAACAGAAAATATATCTAATAATTTCTTAAACTATAAGGCAGAACTAATCTTTCACCTAACTATATTTTATTTTAATATTTTATACTCAATTTAATTTAATTAATATTTCAATGAAAGATTTAATTTGAATTTACGATTTAATGAATTTACTTTTTTAATTAATAATACAAATATTTTACCTAATCTAACATCCTAAGTAACCCAGTATTTAAAATAAATTTATTTGAATTTAATTCAGGCAAATTTAATCAGGGACTAACGTATTTTACGCTTCTACCGACCTTTTCACACTTGTCCAGGCGTCGCGACGTTTGATGTGAAGTCCCCGAGCGGTGTTTAGCGATGGCAGGCAACAGATGCTCTGCGTGCTGGTTAAGTTGTCTCGTTGGTGAAGATGGAGTCCTGTAGGGTTGTCTGGATGAATGATGGATGATTTCCTAAAGATGGATGTGGTGATGTCGTGTCTGCAATCCCGGTTCGGTTATTCCCTCGAAGTTACAGTTGCATGTCCTGGTGGTCGCCTGGTGGTGTCCTGGAGTCCCGTCTGGAAGCTCTACGAATCACTCCATGTATCCGCTGTCTTGCAGGCTATGTTCCTCCTCCAGAATTTTCCAAGTTCGGCCAACTTTGTATGGACTAAGTTGCCACTGAAGTTCTTGTAGGTTAAGGCGGTGTCTATTGCTGCATTCTATACTCCGTTCACCTTGCCGTGGCGCCTGAAGGATTAGGAGACCCTTACACACACACGCACACAAATGCAGCCGTCCCGCCAGCCAGGTAGATGACTCATAGACTAGGGCGTCCAATACGTAACTGCGATTTTCGCAAAACTCAAACTCTAACAACTGATAATGGTATATTTGTAACCTCCGCACAATTTCAAAGAAAATGATACCAAATACGACATGATTACGATAATATATATGTATACTAGCTGAATGCCCGTGCTTCGCTACTGTTGTTAGTAATAATATGCAGTTAGTTGTCAAAATCTACACCAACTCCATCTAAAACCAACCTTTGTTGTTTCATCCATATCATTAAATTAAATTAAATTTCTGACTAACAATTTTTCATCAAAAGTGAAATTCGACTAACAGTTTACTCGCCATGGGTAGGGAAGTTGTGGTAAATTTATCTCGCATTACCTTAAAATCCCATTTTTGGACGCCATCTTGAAATTGGTAATAGTTATCGTGGATTTCGGATTTGTTCTGAAAAGTAGACAACAATACGAACATTTAAAGTATATGGTTGATTGGTGTCCGACAGCTGGAAGTATACACACTACTCGGGACAGACACGACATTACATTAGGGAAATATGTTTTTCACTGTGATATGTTTGCCGTTTCCGTGTCTGACGAAGTAACGGTGGGAGATAGAGGAAAACAGTAAATTAGAAAGTTGTAGACAATTAAATTTCTGACTGACGATTTTCCGTCTAAACTTGAATCGGACGGACAAACCGTTTAGCCTGTATGAAAGAGATAAAGTGAATAAGCTGCTTTGTGTAATTTTCTGTTTTTGGACGTCATCTTGAAACCGGTAATAGATACATCCGTTTTCGTATTTTCCCTGAAAAGTAGACGCCAATACAAACATTTCAAGTATATGGTTGATGGGGGTACGACATCAGGAAGGATGCCTACTATTCTTGGCACGGTTTTATCGTTTTTCTTTTATATATTAAGATAAAAACGACACAAGAAGTAATATTATTTTGGTTTAGGCTCGGGACAAGTTATTTTATTAGGTAGAGTATAGATAGTTTATAAACGTAATATAAAAACCTAGCCCCCATGTTCTTAGACACGAGGCATTTACGTAAATCTTATATTTTATGATTGTAAATATGATACTATTCACATGTTGTTGTATTATTGCAACAAACATGAAAGTAAAATATATTAGTTGAGAATTGAATAATAATTAAGTATAAACATTTTAAAACATCAGTTTACTAACTTAGCTTCCACATTTGCTTCCACATTTCTTATTCACTTTATAGTTTTTGTTGTTTTAATATATTTTAAATGTGTTCTCGGAAAAGTCTTTAACTCCTAATATATTTTGAATGTAAATATTGTAAACAAAACTTCTGGTTATTTTAGTATATACAGTTTTTATATTTTTCTTAACATGATTCCTCCAATTGCATTCTTGTATAAGTTATAAATTATATTAAAGTAGGTAATTTCTTATTAATTGTTAATAAACTTGTGTTCACATTACTGGAGTTGTTAATTTAACTATAGCATGTAAATATTGGGTATAACATTCCTGGTTCATTTAGTCGATTGTTTTTTGTTTGATTTATTTCTTAACATGTTTCCTCCAATTATTCTTGTACGAGTTATTAAATTATATTGAATAAGGTAAATACTTATTAATTGTTAATAAACGTGTTTTTACATTGCTGGGGTCGTTAATTAAACTATAAAAGTCCCCAAAATCCACTTTTTTGGTCCTAACAATATGTTGTGTGGACTCATTTTTCTCAGAATTTAACGAAGATTTCAAAAATAATCATATAATTAGGATAAAGATTCAACTTAAATATTGTGTAGCGTCTCCAGTACTTGTGTACCTGCCTGATACCTGACCGTCCGGGTCGAGGGTGTGGGGGGCGCTCGTGAGTGCGCGTGCCAACGCAAAGGGTCTCCTAATCCTTCAAGCGCCACGGCAAGGTGAACGGAGTATAGGTGAAAACCGCAACGACGTATCTTCTCACTTGTTATACAATTTATAAGGTTAACGCAGACAATACTTAGCTTCTTGCATGCTATAGTATTTTATAAAAAACAAGTAACAGCTCCTGATGCGTCTAATTACATCGCAGAATGAATAAGGCTCGATGTGTCTAGTTACATCGTAAAAATGTGAAGGCTCTCGAGTTTCCCCGAGCAATCGTTTATATAGGCTTTTTCGGCACTACTTCCCTGCCAACTTAAGCTTTCTATCACTGTATTACTGCAAAGCTTTAAAATTCGTTTTTTCGACAATTTTAAACTTCTAGTCTATGTTATTTTTTATCCTGAATTTTATATTAATTTTTCCATTATTTTTAAACTTGATTTAGCCATTGTTTTATGTAATTTTCTTTTTGTTTTTGGAGTACGCCCACTTTCGTATGCTGGTAGACCTGCTCCCCCTCCAGACGTCTCATATTCGGCCAGCCCCTCTGTTGTTTCGAGTCCTTATATCGCTTCCCGCAGTTTAGGCTATGGAAAATCATTTTCCTCTTTAACTCCTCCAGGGTTTTCCCGATTTCCATGAGAGTGACATTTTCGGATTCAGCTCGTTGTCTTCTTTACACACGAACTCGAGTGACGTTCGTACGACTCTTGGTTCGCGTACACGACCCACGCGCGTTTTTCCGCGGCGATTTTTCCCGGAAAAGTCTTAGTTTTTTATTTTTCCAGTTTTTTGTTTGCACTTCTTTTTGTCTATTGGTTCTTGTTAACTAGCCGGATTTTCACTTCGTTCCTGCCTCTGGTTGTCTTGCTGTGGGGTTAGGGAGTTTAACGATTTTTTACAAACTGGGGTTTTACTTTACTCCCGAAACATATTTTAATTACTGGATTATTTTTACATAACTATGTTATTTACATACTATTTACCATTTTGAGTTACTAAAAATTTAAGTTTAACTTTTTATTTGGCTGTAAAGGTGCAAATTCTATCACCTTTTTCCATTCATAAATTTTCAAGTTTTTCTTCTTAATTATAAATTATGTTGATCAATACTAAAACTTGTTTTGGTTAGAATTTAAAAAACTTTCTTTTTAACCTACTTTTTTATCATTTGAACTTAGTGGATTAACATTAACTTTTTTATTTAACAAAATTTCGCTAAAACTTATTTCACCTTTATTTTAGGCCTTCTTAAGAAAAGCCTAAAAAACCTTTTCTTTTTCAATTTAGAGGAATTTTGAATTTCTCCCCATACTTCAATAACTTGTTGTATCTTACGTAACTTTGTGATTTTATATTATCTAATCTTGCAGTAAATACACCCGCGGTTAGCGTAATGCATTTCCTGAAGATTTTTGTTTTTTATTTAAATCCTGGATTTTGGCTTCCCGAAAGAATCTTTAAGTATTTTGTACAAGTTCTTATTCCTTTTCGAACAGGCAGGGTCCAAAAGTTTAGCTTGGCCATATAACGACCTTCCCGCGTCAACATGACTGTCGTGACCTACATTCGGCTTCAGCCCGCGGCAAGTCCAGATTATTCAAATTTATAAAATTAAATATAAATTCAAACCCAGGACCTACTTTGTAAGCTATTAATTTATTTCGGAAAATATTTAAACGTACTCATAACCTATACAAATTCTGAAAGTTATAATGCAGAACAAATAATTATGTCATTCTAAAATTAATGGTTTTTGATTTTACTGTACACCAACTAAAAAAATAAATTTCATTAGACTTTTGGTTGCATTGGAATTAAAATAAAATGATTGGTTTCGAGAAATTAGTATAAAGTAATATTAATAACAACATATAAAGAATAATGATTCATATTTTGTTTCAAATTTTACCGTGCTGAGGATTTTTTACGCCTTTGCAATATATTATCTAAAATACTTAATTCACTTTCTTTATTTTCATAACTTGACTCTGACAAACCACGTAACTAACAAATATGGTTTATTTTTCCTTTAGAGCAAAGTTTTATACATTTGGTTGCTCAATGTTGTAATCACTCGTCTTTAATACTAATGAATAACTCAAATAGGGATACAGTCTGTTAATATGATACATGGAATTACTATTCCACTAACTCAGTTGAAATAATGAACTGAACGAAATGCAGAGGATGGAAGATATAGTTCAATAGACAATCAAAACTGTCGTTAGTTCGTGTAGACCTACACGTATTGAATGTAGTATCCAAATACCACAAAGTTTTAAATATGACTACAGATATCAAGACTACTATATAAAACTTTATATATCTTGTGGGAGTTTAAACACTGGTATGTTTTATAATTTTGTCAAACGTAAAAAAGTTGAATAAGCTCAATGAATAACCCAATTCGAATTTGGACAGTAGTACATGTAGTCACCTATAAAAAAAAAAAAAAAAAAAAAAAAACTGTACTACTCATATGTATAGATTGTGATTGACCAGAATTTGAAACCGAAATGAAGCGTTAAAGTTTGGCTGTCGTCTGCTATGATCAAAACATCTTTGTGTCTAGTGAAAAATAATTATGGGATGATAAAAATAAGATAGAGAGCTTTCAATAAGAACTAAAGGATAGAACAAATCTAAATAAAATGTTAAAAAAAAATTAGAACTGAAATTTGTATAGTTCGATGTTATTTATAAGAAGACATAATCTTTTTTTCAAAGTTGCCAAACTTGACAACCACTATGAAATACTTTAAGGATTAGTAATCATTCTCCTGACAATGACAAGAAACATTAACTACTATATACGATTTAAATGTATTTATCAAATGAAAACGAATGTAAAAAAGATTTTTAAAAAACATGGTTTATTAGTTTGAATGTAGGAAAAGTTTCGCTTCACTACAAAAAGTAGTTTATGCGGTATGTTTCCAACATTTTCACTTAGTAAGTACGCTTTTTATGCTAGAAAAATAAGTGGAATACTCGTCTATATATGTTTATACAAAAACATATAAACCCTGTTTTACAATTGATTCTGCCAATGTAAGAAACCCGTAACATATGCTTTTTTTTTAAATAGCTTATCTAGTTATATCATATCATAAAAAATATAAAATAAAGTTAAATCTAAGAAATGTTGAGGAAATTTTATTGTTTATATAACTCAGATAAAAACAGCTGCTAAAGAATGTTATAGAATTTATTTTTTGTTTACATAACTAAGTAAAATAATGGAAAAGTGTCACATTTTTAGAGTGTTCCGTATTAATTCAAGAATAGTATTAAAAAATAGCGTCCTCAGTCTAAAAATAGCGAGTAAGTAGTCTTTCAGTTAAACCTAAAAACTAGTTCGTTTAAAACGATTAAACAACATTCTTTTATTTTATATTTTTACATTTTCCTCAATTACTTTAAACAGTTATTTTCAATCATATTTTAAATTTATTTACTGCTTTGTTGTAATATCAATCTATAAAACTCTTGTTAATTCATTGTTATTACAATTGGGTTTCTATTAGTGCAGTATTAATAGGCAACATACTTATCGTAATAACAGTTTAGTAATGTACATTTGACCTTCTTTAACAGATCATAGTATTTCCTTAATTTTACCACATTTTCACTATAATTTAGCGATTTTATTATTTAGTAAACGCAGAACTGAAGGGATAAAAAACATATTTTTGTACCACAATCTATCGTTGACTAAATTTAGTATTTTTATTTTACAATTCGGTTGCAAGTTATTTGATTTCAAAATCTTTGAATTATGTCTTCCGTAAATATACAAGAAACCACTGTTTTCTAGTAAAAATCATTATTTTTACATTTTAAAAATTATATAATTTTAAAGTTGTATAAAATGCTCTATACTGTCGCCTAGACAACCATGCTGCAACTGCGAATTACAACACTGAAACCACTTCTCGCTACTCCATGTTGTGCATACCCTAAACATAGGCGTACGAGTGAGGCCTATATTCTTCGATTTCCGAATGATTTAAAAAATTAAATTCCTAAATAACTCCTCTCATGAATTCACAAGTCTCTTCACTACAGGCCCAGATGTTTAGAAAACTGTGTCGACTTCCATAGAGCGTCACTACAGTTCTATGCAGGTTTGCTGAGTATCTCATTTGGAATAGCTAACTGAAGAACCTTCATTGGCCAGTAAGGAATCAAAATATTTACCGTACTTGTATCTTGCTTAGATTGATGACTTTCTTTGTATTTATTTATCGAAGGTTCCTTAAACATCCAATTTGACGGAACATTGCATTCAGCTCACGTCTGGTGAGGTCTGTTCGTTGCCCTGTAGGTTTCATTCACAAGTCAAGCGTGATAAGCTACCTAGTTTGAGAAAACCTTTTGCAAATAATGCCGTTATAGTTTTGCTTAAATTTGATTTAAAAATAATGAAGGTAACACAAAGTCGTCTATTATAAACAATTATCAATTTGTCTGACCTTTTTTTAATTACTACAGTGAAAATTTAATCTTATTTTAAACTACAAGATATTTTTTTACATTGTATTTCACCAATTATATGATAATTGGTGATTGTATTTCACCAACTAATTATAAGCAATACAATTTTTTCAAGAAAGAATGTGTATATATTTACTTCTTGTAAAATATAATTCATAAACTTACATTTACACATTATTAATAAAAAACTAAATAAATACTAAAAAACACATTTTCTCTAATTTTGAAGAATTCAAATACTAAAATATTTTATATAGATCCCAAACACAAAATAAGTGGAAAATAATTTAATGTCTATTTAAATACATTTGTTGTTCATAAACATATATTATTATACTACACAATTTAAAAAATTATAGCCCCTAATACATATATATATAAACTCTTTACTAACTCAAAAACATTGTAGTATCCTTAAAGCCAATAATGGAAAGGTTTTTGTAAAAATGTAGACAAAACTTTAATTATTTGACAATATAACGCATGTCTCATTTTGTGTTCATAGATTGTCAATTTTATTTATACCTAATGTTTTCCGTACTTTATATAAAAATTGTGTATTTATTAACTTTGCATTTTAAGCTAATACTGTTTTTTCTTTAACTTCTGGCTATTAAGTTATCTTCATCAATTATATTGCTATTTTTTTCATTAGGTTAAGGTGTGATTGCCATTGATTGAAGTCCAAACTGTTTAAGAATTAGCATTTTTACGTGGTTGTTTATTATCTCCGTTTCCAGTGTGTGAAATGTACATTTTAATTCATTCATAAAATAAAAAATGTAACATTTCATTCATAAAAAAGTAACACTAATATTCACAAAATTCAAGAAATAAAAAAAAAACATTGGTTAACAATACGTTACAAGCCTCAGCTATATTATCATCCCCTAGCTAGATAATATATCACTGTTAACAGTTTCATTTTTTGTTACCGTATTCATACAAATTATTGTCCAAATTAGATTTTGAGCACTTTTCTAGTTACCGAACCGACATTGCGTTAAAATTTGATGTGTAGGTTAAAATTTGACAGATTGATTAATAAATGTCACTGTAATCAGTTTAATCTCACAATCATTGATAAGCGCTGGCAATAACCATTGGTCCAAGCTCAACAATACGACTTTGCGATAATAATGCTAACCTATATAGTAAATGCAAGCAATAAACTACCCTACCGACATAAGCACGTGAGTATTCACGGCACTTTGGAGTTGACAAAGACCATTAATCTTGCAAATTACCCGGGTATTTCAATGCATGAAAGGTCGAGTCAGTTCTAAAGCTGTAAATAATTAGATGGAAGTATTTGCTAGATAAATGCAAAGCGTGTTAGTAAGCCTGCTAAGATCTAAAGTTAATTCTCAAAATCTTATTTTGCAAAATAATTAGCTTTAGCTATACATGTGGTAGCTTGGTAGCTATACTGGTAGCTAGACAGTTTAAGTACATTTTTAATAAGTTTAAAATTACAAATTTCGTAAGATTTGCCTTCAACTAGAAGAACATGCCTTCACTCCAGAACTAATTAATTGTGAATAGAAAATAAGAATACAGTACTTAGGCATATCTTTTACTTTCTCAATATACTAAAGTGTAGAGAAAGTATAGTGATCGCAATAAAAATCGATGTTGAGATTTTTGTTGAAATATCCGTTTTGGGACCCCCTGAGTCCAAAAAAGCGGTTTTTACAAAATGTATGTCTGTATACTATGTCTGTATGTAAGAATATACGAAACTAGATAGAAAACTATTCTATCGATTTCGAACAAATTTGCACCAAACATGTCAATTAGGCCTGTATAGATGACAAAAAAGGTTTTGAAAAATTTTGAAAAACAACTCCTTTTTTGGCCAAAGAAACCACAAAATCAGTTATTATTTTTTTATAAACAAACGGCTTTATCGATGATGATCAAATTTCGCTTATTTGTAGCCCTTAATGTACCCACCATATGCAAAAACCTGCATCTTTCTAAAAATAATAATAAATCATTTTTGGGGGGTTTTGGTCAAAATGTTTTTCAAAATTGTTCAAAACCTTTTTTGTGCATCTATACAGGAATAATTGACATGTTTGGTGCACATTTGTTCGAAATCGATCGAATAGTTTTCTCTCTAGCTTCATACAGGCCTATTATACAGACATACAGACAGACATACAGACATACATTTTGTAGAAATCACTTTTTTGACTTATTTGGACTCAATGGGTAAAAAACCTATATTTTCTCAAAAATCTCAACATCGATTTTTTTGCGTTCACTATACTATAGGCTATGCAAATTTGTTCGAAATCGATCGAATAGTTTTAATAATAATAATAATATTTATTAGTTACTCTCCTACTTTGATGTATCCACTCTTCTACTTTAATACAATTATGAAGTCACAGTGAATCTGTTTAATAATTTAAATATGTCTGTGAGAAAGTATGTTCCAGTTTCTGGTACCGTTTATTTCAAGATTCCGTAGCTGAATCTATCAACTCCCTTTTGGAACAAAGCGCAACAGAAGTAAATAAATTGGTGCGTTAGACATCAGATTTCTTACACCTACACCAATGTCAAGGATTTCTTTGTGTAGCTGTAAATGAACTCTTACTTTTTACAGTGCTAGACTTTGGTAAAATCTACATTGTATGAAAAATGCTGACAATCGGGGAAACGGTTCCCTATTTTAATATCCATAATGGCATCCTCAAGTTCTTTTGAAAATTATTTATTTATCAAGAGTATTTTTTAAATTCCTGACACATTTTATTACATTTAGCTTGAAAATAAACTTAGAAATAAAAAAAGTAATAACTGTTACGAACTTGACAAATTCTCTGACATCCAGTAAGATAACGCTATTAAATTCTATTTCTAGGTCAACATATTCCCACAGCGACAATAATCACGCCTGCGGGAAGCCAGAGCACACCTTCTCAGAGCTAATACGGCGCTGTTATTATAATTTTCCATTCTGACACTGTTTTTAATATCTCCTTGGTTTTGCGTTATTATTTGATTAAAGCAATTTGCACCAGACCTTCTCAAAGTTAAATAATTACACTTGTGTTCTAATTCAGTTTGCATTGTTCTCGTAAACTGATTTAGTTTCATTCAAGCGGTATAATTTTATTTCTCAAATGGCACCTTAAAACTAAATTTCATTTTCTTAGTAAAGTATTTTCTAGTAAGTAAGTATAAATACTAGTAAAGTATTTTCTTTACAAAAGCGAGTAATAAACAGTACTATTTAGAATTAAATTCGTCCACCTCATTAAGACACCACTACCATAAACTATTGGGTTTAATTAAACAGATGTAGTGCTTAGTTTACATCGGTCCAAATAAATCCTTTTGTGTAAACAATAAAGCAGATTTGTTTAAAGGTGTTCAGACACAGACATTTTAGGCTTTTAATACTTGGTAAATTAATTACGTTTTAATATTTATTTGTAAATTATATAATCTCGAAACAATATTTATAATGTCCACAATGACATATTAATATGTGCCTTTGAGGTCTTAATGTGTTCACATATAATAGGTGTACCTGATCTATTAGTTTTTAGTTCATTTTATTGTATTTAATTTATTTAGCATAACAAGTTTGTAGAACTTTCTACATTAAAAAGTTAAAACATTATATTAGTAAAACCAATACCACTATACCATTATAACCTCCACCATAATTGTATGGTGTTTTCGGCTTCTACTTAAGAGTTTATTCTTAAGATGTTTTAAATAAACCCCACCATTAAGGAGTTATATATAATAAACTTAACACATAAACGAGATTTAAAGTATTTTAAGAGGTCTGTTTCCTTACTTAAAAATAAGTAAGGAGTGAAATTTGTTTTTGTGATATATGCACATTTTTATGAAGTTTTATATTTCTCTGAATAGGGTCGAATGACTGAAATTACTATAGGTACATAAGGTAAATACCTAAAATAAGTTGGATTAGTTGACATAATTACATCAAGAATTTACTTTAAAAAATGGTTTTAAACAGTGTTTGAATGCACTTTAACTGAACCTAGTTTGAAATTAGAAAATGGAAAAATTTTGGTTGCCGAAAATATTTAAATATTCTAAAGTAATTTTTAAATATGAATTAATAGATTAATGGTTTTAGAGTTGAAAATTATGCTTCATTTACAAAAATACTCTGCTTAGGAATTTAAATTAAATCATATTAATTTTGTTTTAAATATTTATGTTTATTGAAATATAAATAAAAAATGAACTATTGAATTTGTAACCTAATATTGGATAATATTTTGATCTTAGTTTCTATTTTCTTGCGCAGAAAGTTCTCCGTCATGTAGTATCAGGTCGGATGAAAAAGATCAAAACCTAATTTGCTATTTCAAAGGTTAACCTTATTTTACCATGCAAAATGAATTTAGAGAACTATTAGATTTTTATCATACACTCCCAGATTTTTCAACAGAAGCCATACACTATTTTGGTTAAACAGTTACATTCAACACGATGACTACGGGAAACCGCTGCTGATGTTCATTCCTGATTGGAGCCACACGAACCTACAATACATTGCAGTGCCATGAGTTCCAAGATTCCGCTATCTACAATACGGAGACTTTTTCCTGCCAAAATGATGTGATTAAATACTTCTCGAGTTTTCCTTTAAATATTTGTATATTGTTAACGTCTACATCCACTAAACAGAAAGAAATACACACAGAGAATATTTAATTTAATCTTAGAATAACACCACAGTTATTTCTTAACTTTCTTCGCTGGATTCTCTTTCACCAAGCCATGGTATTTTTTATCTTTTCGCTTGTGGTAAAACTTTGACCTCTGGTACACTGTAACACCAAAACTTAAGAACCACAAAAGAAAATGTTGAAAATTCTTTTTTTTCAATCTGATTTTCTTGTAATTCATTTTAATAACTTTGTTAAATTTGTGTTATAATATTAATTTAGGTCTTAAAACTGTATACTGGAAATGATACAGAGTACGAAAGTTTTCAGTTTATTTATATTTTTAACGTGGTTAATATACAGAAATTTGTAACTGCCTTGACTTAAAATTGTAGTACGGCGGCGGAGGTGAACTATAGTCCGTTTACAGTTTAGCTGATAGCATGGGCCTTATGGAGGCTTGCCGTGCTACTACCTGACCTAACTACATCGGCTCCTATTCAAAACCACATTGAATTATGAATATCCTTATCTCAGTCTTTAATTCAAGATTCAATTTTTTTCATTTCAGTTTAAGTAAACCCCATTACATATTCCTAATAACTACTTTATATGAGTTTTATGAGGTTGTGATGTTTTCACGCGGGATAGTAGCGTAAGATATCCGTTTCAATAGCATGGACAATGCCTGCCCATGCTATCAACTAAACTGTAAACGGACTATAGACAGTCCTTTATTGAGATTAATGAAATGTTTGACTGGGGAGTAGAGTACCACATTAATTTCCTGATTGTGGATAGGAAGAAAATCCTCCTGCAAAAGCTATTACCTTACCTTCTTTTCCAGTTTAGGTAAATATACGAAGCTTGGTGGTAATTTGTTTACTATGTTGAAGGTAATAAGAAAGAAAATAATTTTTATGTTTTAATCTAAAATGGAAGAAACTGGAATAACCTCCCAGCATAACTATTGATATGGCTTTTACCACTTAAGGTTCGTTTTCATATTACACGAGACATTACTTTCAGTGCCACGGCAATGCACATCATGACCTGTGTCGTAATAAACAATTTAAAATCAGTTGTCATGGCAAAGAATTTAGCTTCACGACTGGGTTAAATCAATCTGGGTTAAATTGCTTAGCTTGTCAAATTTAATTTGTTCTTGTTCGATACTACTAGTAAAAACTAACTGTTGTGACATTTTAAATTTGTTATTGCTGTTTAACGTAGGACTACACCTAATGTCTTCGGAATACAAATTCAATGACATTATGAAAATTACATTTATGTTATGTTAATTGTCATGTTTTTAACATGCCACAACTAAAGTTATATACATTTTTTATATGTTCATTTCAGAAGAAAGTTAATATTTTTATTAATTAAAAACCAACCACTTGATCCTATCTATAAATCGCTTGGGCATAAAGAGTGAAATTTGGTTGGACGTTTTTCCACTGTAAATTTAGTTAGCAGAAATTATTTCCATTATAATGTCTCTTCTACGTAATCTTTATCTTCTTAAATTAATAAAAGACAAATGTAGGATGTTAATTCAAAAGATGTAGGAGTAAAATATTGTTTGTAGCTCGATGTAGTGGATATAGAAACAGTTTATATTAGGAGAAGCATAGAGTTCAGTACAGTGAACATGTAACTACGCTCAAAATCATGTAATGTTCTTTTTCACAAATAAATACTTTCTTTTAAATTGTGACAGGAATTCGTTATATTTGCTGGATGAAGCTGGGTCCAATAATTGCTAGTACATATACGTAGAACTGCGGAATCGTCATTACGGCAAGGAAATTCACTTGGGTAATTTTGCTGACTCTATTTTTTTCATCGTTTGAGACATAATATTATTTTTTTAATATTGAGAGTTTTGTTACATTTGCGATGGTACTACTTTATGAAATTACAATTCATAAAATTTGTTAAAATTTTAAAACGTGTATTAGAAATATTTCACACACCGATGGAGTATTTCGTCCGAAATTGAGCTTAGTACTTGAATTATTCTGGAAGCGTGTCGAGAAACTTTATTACAATTCTCTTCTTTATTAAAGTGTTCACTCAAGTTTAACTCAGAGACGTCAAGTCATCCTAAAGTTATAACATGTAACAGCAGTGATTGAACTTTAAAAAGAAAATGAAATCCAGTTTACACAACATAAATATAAGTTGTATTTACTACACGAAGAAAATGAATTGTCCCTACAATAGTAAAAATATTGTGAAATTACACATAAAGATTCACACTACTCGTAAATAAAGTGTTTTGGGTAAAAGTTTCCTGTTTTTGTAGATTTATTTATCAAGAAAATTAAAATTTATTTTATTTAGTTTGTTGATTTTCTTTACGAATTAATGATATATTTACATCTAACGTTGGATTAACTTTAAATAATAAAATGTAGTATTTCGATTTCCTGCGTTAAAATATAGAAATCAGATATAAAACAATAATTATTTTAATTTCGTATAAAGGTGAAATTTAGTATATTATATTTAAAAATGATACATAGAAAAATAAATTACAAACATTTTTATGTATGGAACTAAGTGATAAACATTGAGTGAATAGCTCTACACGATATAAATTCATTGTTAATCTTAAGATAAAGCTAGAGAGAGCAACCTGTGATTTGACAAATACATTTCTTAAGTGATAAATATAAATAGTATTGCACGAGCTTTTATAATTTTAGTGATTAAGAGGTGAAAATGAAGAAACTAGCAATAAAACTATAAATATTTATCTTTTTTATTTCTTTAAAATTATGGGGCTTTGCCCCTGCTCGCTCCACTCGCCAACCCCCACCCCACCTCTCTATATTAAAACTTTATTGTAATATATGAATATTATAATAATTATAACAACGTAATATTGTGTACTATGTGTCGTCTATTCCCTAGACCGAAGTCTAGAACACTGCTTAGTTATGTAGGTCGGCCCTAAAAAGGACCGCAAGTGTTGCCTGAAGGGCGTGTAATTGTTTCGAGTGTCCGTAGCCGCTTGTGCAAGCACAGATCTCTTCCCAATGGGACTTTAGTTAGAGAGACTACGGTGGAGGTTCTAACCGAGTCTAGCCTCTTTTCCGCGAACGAATTTTCGTGTACGCTGTGTTGATGCAGGTGTTTGTAAAGTAAAACAGATTTATTGAATTAAAAATGAAATGAATTTATTCCTGGTGAAACAGCCTGGCGGTCGGCGCAACTCCCCCACTAAAGTCAGTGACTCTCCTTTTGTCTCCCTTCTCTGTGGTGTGGTTTGCCGCTTCGGCACTTGTCCGGCCAATTCTCACACATCTCAGTACGTCGTTCTCAAGACTGGTGAAGCTGCTTGGCAGTGTTCGCTTTGTTGGTTCCCTTGGCAGTGGTCGCTTTGTTGGTTCCCTTGGCAGTAGTCGCTTGTTGGTTACGTATTTATTCTATTCTTATTACTTTATAAAATTATGAGAAGAAGAAGTAGACAAACTTTTTTATATAATAGAGAGACTAGAGAGCCGTAATGTAGGCATTTATTTTGTAACTTATAAATAGAATAATTAAATCTCACTTGCATTTTATCAATGTCAAAAATAAGAGATCTACCTCTATAACAGTTTGAGGACAATTTTCCGCCAATCCTAGCTTAACCGTTTTATTTGAGTTCGTCGACGCGTTTCGGAGTTCCTCCATTCTCGAGACCTACTGGATTCATCCGAAACGCGTCGACAAACTTAAACATAAGGGTTAAGCTAGGATTGGAGGAAAATTGCACTCAAACTGATCGTATCTACCATAGCAGATATAATTTATAAAATAATTTCTACCTCTATATAATATAAATAAATTCCACTAACTTCCTACAAAAAAGAGCTGAAATTTGAAACAGTATACTTTTTGAAACGGTATAAATTTAGAATTATGTTACAAATAAATACATTGTTTTTAGGGTATTTAAAGTTTTTTTTTTTTTTTTTTTAATTAGACTAGTAACTATTTATTTATTTTTTGTCTGCACAACCACTATAGAGGTAGGCTTTATAGTAAATGAAATGAGAAAAACAATATATTTAAGAAAAGAAATATTTCACCCCAATATTTATAGAAAGGTTTTAGTAAACATGTATTTAATGATTATAAAACTCACTGTGGAGTCATTATACAAAAATGGAAAATTACAAAATACCGACCCTTTATCTTTTGTCAAAAAATACATTTGGTTTTTAGTCATATCGATTTTGTGCACTCGTACAAATTTATTATACAATTTTGACGATTTTGACCATACTATTTTTCTACTGATCATATTTCCTGTATGAACAGAAATATTTAAAATCGACTTAAAGGTCGTTAATGTAGAACAATTATTCTTGAAAAAATTTTTAATTTGAAGTCGTGCGAGGTACGTCAATTCATGTTCTGATTGAGAATTATCCAATGTCAGATCACATACACTTATTATTATATTAGTTCACAACACTTCTGAAAATGTGTCTGAAACTACTCAAAGCAATAACAAACTCAACAGCAGGCAGCTTTACCTACTGAATACAATTATTTTTATTTTTTATTTTTTCTGCAATGTACATTATGTGTACATGTTCTAACAGTAAATAACTAATTTATTAAATACAGTGTGTGCGAAAATAAACAGAACTAAATTGCAATAGTTTTCAATCTTTTATTGTTAGACAAATATGCAAAGTAAAGGGAAGATGTAAATTTAGTTTTCAATGAGCACGTTCCATATTACCCTTAATTTGTGGGCTAGCATTGTTGAAGATCATGTTTTTGAAAAGGGATTGTTGTATGTCACTAACTTATCTTTTTGTTGGATATACTACCACAGTCAAAAAGTTCCCAGAATTGGTTCAATTTATTTGTTGAACAAAGTTAAAAACTTACAAATTTATTTCCTCTCAAAACACTCTCCTTCTGCCCCAACACAACACACAAGTGCAAAACACACTTGCCCCAACGTTTATACAGCTCTTCAAAACACTTTTGGAATTCATTTTGTGAAAGTTCTTTCATCGCTTTCGTAGCAGTTTGCTTGACTGCCTCAGGATATTGTTCTCCCTTCAACGATGTTTTCAACCGCGTAAAAAGGAAGAAATCGGCTGACGCGAGGTCGGGCGAGTTGGTAGCGTGGTAAAACTGTTCTTGGCTAGTTAATTACGTAATAACAGGGACCGATGTCCAGGAGCGTTTATATGAGTTGTTTTTTTTTTGTGTTCGGCAGTGAGAATTTTTGGAACCATTCGCAAACAAATTCGATGCACGTTCAAGTGATCATGATGTATACTGTGGACACTACCGTGTGATAAATTTAACTCAAATGCGATTTCGTCAATCGTCAGTCTTCTGTTTGCACGTCAAGTTGTCGTAATCACTCAATGTTTTCATCAGTGGTTGAGGTTGAAGGTCGTCCTTTACGAGGGTCATCACGAGGGTATAGACTACTTATACGATCAGATCAGAGCAGAGCGGAGCCGATCTTTTCCGGAGGTATTCTTTCTGTGTAAAGAAAGATTTAAATAGGAGTGGCTAAATCTATAAGAGCAGAACCGAATTTTGTCCATGCTCTGGGAGCATACCGGAACGGGTCGGTTCGGCTCCGCTCTGCGCGGATCTGATAGATATAGCCACAGCCCCGATCAAAAATAACGTTCGGTCTCTTTCGTCAACAATCGGGAAAATTCGTGATGAAAAAAGGTGATAAAATTCTCCAAATGACTGGAAAAATCAAGTAAATATTCATATAACATGGTAAATTTATATCAAAGGCAGTGGCATTAAAAAAAAAAAATAGTTAATTCTTTTAAATAAAATAATTTGTGTAGGCCTATAACATGTTTTTTTTACTATATTACAGTTTTAAACTGAAATACAAAATAGCCTAGGCTACCACTTATGAAACACATTTCTATTTATAAAATAGAAATAATGAATAATTATTCTAGTTAGCAAATCCAGACTAACTGATGGTGAGGTGGAATGCGCGCGCATCCTTCCGACACATGTCGGAACGGTTCTGATAGATTTAGCCACTACATCGGAATTCCGCGACGGACCGAGTCGGCGCTATAAGTATCCGTAGCTTTAGCTTGAATTAACAACTCAAGAAACTCAGAAGATGACTTTTGAAGCAAAACACATAATTTGATGTTTACTCACTGTTCACTATACGCCTTTTTGTTTTAAACAAAACTGCAAATAAAACAAATTCCTCACTGGCGACTGCGCTGGGGGTCTCTAGAAATTAATTCCGGGAACTTTTTGATTCTATTATGAATATAACTAATGGTAAAGTCATCGCAAATATTTTTTTAAAATTACTTAGCTACTAATGTTTCACCGTTTGGCATTTCTGGCTACTAATTGATTTTTGTTTTAACTAGCCAGAATATGCCTAACGGCAAAACATTTGTAGCTTAGTAAATTTTAAAAATTATTTGTGAAAACTTCACCATTGGTTACCAAGCACCAACTGTTTTTACTTTACATTGTTGTTTTTTAACGAAGTTCCTCAATAGTAGTCGGTGACTCATGTTATAAGATGTTTTCTTTCATCATTTGCAAATATGAGCGACGGGTGATAAAAATTCGATTGGTATGGGTATGGGTATATGTATGGAAAGTTTCTTCCCCGGGAAAGCAATCTGTTGCTAAACTTTTTTTCGGAATAAAGCAATAGTGGCTACAGCGATGTGATAATGGTGATATCTGCAACTACTGGGAACCAAAAGCCATAATGCTGGGATGTCTCTGGTTCACAGTAAGGGGATCCCGTCATCATATTTAACGAACTACAAACCCAGTACGCCTCTTCCTGATGAAGCGCACCATACAGTTACGCGATTTGCTATAAAATTTACAAAAACGTTTTTGTCTGCTTGTTGATGAAACCGTTTCGGTGAACTTGACTTTCACAGGAAATCCATACGTTTTGTACAACCCAGAGTTGTTATAGTTCATTGCTAACATTGAAGCGCAATAAACAACTCTGCTCCCCCCTCCCTTTATACCGGAATTCACCAAGGTTTTTATATCAGAGCCCACTAAAGAATACCGTTGCGAGGCGGCCAATAGGATGGGCGCGCAGCGTTGTCATATCTACTAGCCTCGAACACTTCTGGTATTTACCGCTCGAGGCTTGATCGCACAGTTTAAAAAATATTATAAATGCGTTGAGTCAGCCGCGTTCAGTTAGAAGCGCGGGAAGATCGTGACAACGTCGCACTACGGCGATTGGAGCGTTCAAGGTCTCGATGTACACAAGCCCATCCCTCAACTGTATTCTTTAGTGGGCTCTGATATAAACATTTTTCTCAAAGACGTACTACTGACGTTCTTGTTTAAAGTTTTCTAATTAAGTTTTATCTTCAGCGACTGCGACTTGCTGAAGAAGTCTACCTCAGTTTTAATTCGTAGTGATTTTTTGTTTTTTTTTTTGAACGGCCTAACATTACTTTTTGGCTGAGCCAAAGCATTACTCTACGACGGTATTTGTCATCAACACTTATCATTACGCATTATTTTGCGACTGTTTGTGAAATAGTTCTTGAAACTCTACAGCAGTCGCATCAAACTAGGGCCGCTGGAACGAACTGAGCGAATATAATGCTCTACTATGAAAAACCTTCTCCGAAGTTTAAAAACCATTACAGCGTTAACTCAAACAACAAGTAATAATAATAAGTAGGCCTAACGAGGCCTGACAACAATGGACAAGTAATCAGCCGTTCTAAAAACCAATAACAGCTGCTTCGTTTTCAGTACAGTACCATTTATTTTGGCGTAAACCATAAATCAGCCTTTTGCTTGGTTTACAAAGTCCTGTTTGTAGAATTTACGTTTGAGCTAAAACCAAATATCAGATAGAAAGGCAATTCTGTGGTTTGAATAACAAAAATATGATATTTCAAACAAAAGTTAAATTTATGGATTGCTAATTGTTTATGATATTTTGTAACATTAACATCAGGTTTTAAGTCAAACATGAACCGTAAGCAATAATTTCGAGGACTCTCAAGTTTACTTGTTAGTCCTACAGTCATGCCATTGACTACAGTATTACAATAATTCAATTCTTCAACTTTTTTAGAGAGTGCATGCTAGCAAAAACTTTAATAACATTAAGATGATCAGTCCAGCTTAGAGTATTGTTTACGGTAAGTAATAGATTTTTAACTTTAGAGCAATAAAGCAAATTACTATCTCTTACTATATGTTTTTGTTAACAACTTAAATCGACCTTATTTACGAGGCTTTTACAACAAAATATATATATTTAGTCTTACTGTGATTCAATTTCAGTCTATTTCTGACAGTTCAATATTTGATTGCATTAATTTCTATATTTATTTTGTCTACAGCCTCAGCCATTCATATGATAAGTGTGTGATTATAACCTTGTAATAAGCATACAAATGAGACAATAGAATGAAAACTTCTGACAAGTTTAGTAAATGTTTTGACGTTTAATACGCTATTGTGTTGAACTAATTCAGGATAATCTATACTAATATTATAAAGAGGTAAAGTTTGTTTGTTTGTTTGTTTGTTTGTTTGTTTGTTTGTATGTAGGGGGTAATCTCTGGCACTACTGAACCGATTGAAAAAATAGTTTTACTAATAAAAAGCTACACTATCCCTGAGTAACATAGGCTAAAATTCATTTTGGTAAAAACCTTTTTTTATTTTAATATATTTGTAAATTTAGTCGGAAAAAATCTTAGGTTATGACTAGAATGATAAATCAACACATGTATTTACATTTATTACCATAGCAACCAATTGAATAAAATAACAGATAACATAGCTGCTTCAATATTTCCATTAACAGCTGATTTCAAAATTTGAAGCAATTATTTTTGTACTTCCACCTTTTAGGTTAGAGTTTTAAAGTGTAGACCTGACCCTTGCCGGTTCTTTTAACCATTATTAACTGCTGTTATAAAATATAAGAAATAATTTGGTTTGAATATTTAACATTATTTACCATCTTAGTTTTGAGGTTATTATTAATACTACACCTTTATTATAATTAAACATAACGTAGGTTTTTAGAAGGTTCCATTGGGGGTTGGCGTGCGGAGCACGCAGGGGTCTCCCCTAGTCGTTAATATAAATCTCTGTTAGGATTTAAATATCTATAGTAATTAAATCACCATTATTTAAATGCATCATTAAAAACTATCAATATTTATAATGAACAGCTTCCTCGTGTTTTGTTCCTCGAGTTGACATTGTTAGGGATTAATTGTTTCATAAATGTTAATGTTAAATGGTTTTATTAGAGATAGTAACGGGGACATTGTATAATGGGAACCTGACAGAGGGTCTGTATTAATCTGATTAGATAATTACAAGGTGAATTGTTTGTTTAGCTTTAAACATTACAGGCATGTGAAATGGAAATAATACCCAGACGTACAGAACTAAATTCTCTGAGTAATAATATAAAAATGGTAATCGTACATTTTTAACGTTTTGGAATAGTTTATTTCATTTTAATTTAATAAAATACTACTAAATAACATAGCGAACATAGTTTATTAAGAAAATTTGGTAAAATATAGGACTAAATTTACTAAAATGTATTTACACATCAATATGTTTATGCAAATTGAGGCGGGTTAAGAACAACTCATTGCCAATTTTAATCAATGTATTGTTGAAAGGGAAAAGTTTAGCCTGATAAAGTTCGTGAAACAGGCTGTAAGGTCCTGAAGACTAAATAACAATATGTTCTTAAATGATAATTAAAAGTTATTATTTTTAAGTTAATATAATATGCAAACAAAACATTGTTACATAAATAAAATGCAAAAGACAATTTTAATAATTATGGTTAGTAAAAAATTTACGATAAAATGCATGACGTAAAAAAACTATAAAATGATATACTGTATTTCAAAAATCTAAATAAGGCTGTATACTGACGAACGGGTACATTCCTATTTGACCACGTGAATCTTAGATATTAAAAAGCTATCACTTCTGGGTAATTCTGTCTCACCAAATTCACGCTAGATCCGAAGCCAAAATTGATGAGGCTGTTTTAACTAACAGTTATATTACTTACAAATATTAATAATATAAATTCAAGTAATTACCATGCTAGCCCTTACTTAAGTATTATGATAATTTAAACCAATTATGCGGTTACTAATTAATCACCAACGGCCTCCACCGTGTCGGTAGCCCCGGGATGGTTAGTTATCAAACCATAATCATTATTTGCAAGATATGTGTTAATCATTATGTCATTACGTCAGTTGCTCCCCCTAACTAGCACTTCCGATCAGCTGGACTCAGCGATTGCTTAATCTCGTTGTCCACTCAATATTCAGACACCGGTCCGAGTAGGACTAGATCCCGAGTGGACCCGAGCGCTGAACAATTCGAGATCGTGTTTCGAGTTCACCTCGGGTCGTCACAAATTCATTTACAGATCATTAGGGCGGAGGGAAAGTACCAAACTAAAAATTCACACCAATTGAACATTGTAGAACGGATCGTGTTGGTAAATCAAAGGGCAAGTTCAATTTCAAAAACCAAGGTAGTGGGAGGAAACTCCTACTCCAAAGTAAGAGGCCAAATTGTTTTGTAATAATATGTACAGTCAATTATATGTTTCACACTTATTTTCACTTATTACCCATAAAGTACTGGTGGTGGTTAGAGTTTCTCGAGTTAGAGTAGTGTTACGTTAATTGTGTATGTGTATTTAACAGAGGAATACAAATAGTTAATACTACTACTCCTGATTGCTCTGTTAAAAATTATCCAAAAAAAGATATGAAAGTTGTATTACTGTGGAAGTTACTTATAAACACTGTATTTTTATGTAGAATAAATTATTCTTTTGATATGTAATATATTGTATTGATAAATGTAGTACTTATGCCAGAGGTACTCACTGAATTATTTCCTGCATCACTAATATTACATACCTACTTTGGTAGGTGGATGTATTTCAATATTAATTGGCTCCAGATCTTATCAATTCAAATTAAGAAGGCTAGTTCAGGGATTATAATAAGCCTCTTATGTCGTAAGCCTAAGCGAAAATTATTTACTATTATAACGCTCGTAAACATACTCTGTAAAAAAGGCAACTGAAGTAATTTAAAAAAGTTATAAGTAATAAGAAAAAAAATTAGTGCTAAGGAGTTTGTGCTGAACATTAATCCTTTTTCGTGATCAGATTATATACTTTCGCTAAAACAGTAACTAACAACAGAAATGGGAGAAGCTGGTTGGCCAAGAGGGTAAAGGCGTTAGTCCAACCTGCTTCACTTGGAACCTAGTAGGTTCTAACAGACTTCATTAGTGTAACTGGCATAAAGTAAAGATGCAATGGAGACAAATTACGAAAATTATGATGGCGAAAGCGGTAAAAAGAACCAATACACGGGAATTTGTTTTACTATCATATTACTTTAAATGAGCAATTCTTGTATCTATCTTTGTACCTGTCGCGGATCTCGAAAACGGCTCTAACGAATTCAAATAAATTTTGTATTTAGGTGTAGTTTAGATTTTTAAGTACACCCATATAGTAAGTTGTATTTCGTGTAAAAATGCAATTTTTTGAGAAAATCTAACTTAAAAGTTGAACAATTTTAACATTGGGTCTTATGGGTTGCTATGTTGGTTACAAAATAAAATAACAACGAAATAGTAAATAAAGCGATCAAAACATCTGTTTATAAACAAGCCAATTTATTATACTGTTTTAGCACGTTGGAAATAGAGTGGAATAGAACTGAGATTGAGTATTATCAAAAATCAGCTGTTCATTAGATAGTTTTTAATTACCACTGTTAAAAAACAAGCAAATTTTTAATGTTTTAGCACATTGTAATTAGAATAAATTGGCCCTGATTTAATAATTTATTTTGTCCAAAAAAATTTAAACTTGGCAAAAATAAATAAATTCTAATAGTCAATTTTATAATATAGGCCTGGCTCATTTCTGAAACATAGTATTGAGGTTATGTTAATCCTGCAATAATTTTTACTATATTTAGGCCTGGTTTCAAAACTTTAATTGACAGAAGATAGTAGAACTAGGAATAAAATCGTAATGAAAGCCGCTCACGTTTCTAAAGCATGTATTTGAGGTTATAATTAATATTGTAATTACTGTTGATATATTTAAGCCTGGTTTCATAATTTTACAAACCTATGTACAAACGAGCCAAAGATTAACGAGATTCTTCAGCGAATTTTCCAACTGCGAGCGAAGTGAAGCAGTCATCTGAGGCCGAAGGCCGAGGCGGGGGTGGGACGCGAAGAGTCCAGGGGCAGAGCCCCTAGTACTTCTACTATATGTGGAATCTTCGTAATTTTGTAAATATGTCTTAAAGGACCAAAAGTTTGCTTTAAAATAGTTTTAATATTGTCATGTTTATAGGCAGAAAAATTATCAATAGATTCATGTGTAAATATAAAAGATGATATCTTTGCTGAATGACTCATATTCACGTACAACCAAAACTATGATAGATAGAGCCTTGAAAGTTTCATATTACTATGCAAAAGTGCACAAAGAAAGGATTATTCAAAATATTGATTTTAAGAGTTTAAAATGATTAAAATACGGGGTTCACCCCCAGCCTTATAACACATAAAACAGCTGATATGAATCAAAAGCTTAGCAAACAATTCTAGTAGTGGCCTATTATTCTGAACCACCCAGATTTTTTGAATTAATTTACATTCATTACCATAACAACCAACTTAGACAATTTAGAATCAGTTAATTATTGTTCACAACCAACAGTTTTTTTTAGGTTAGGTAATACAGAAACAACTAAAAAGGCTTACTACATCATAGTTCAAACACCTATCCCTATTAAAATGATGCCAACTTTATTCTTTACTAGCACTACTTGTACAGTTTGAAATACTCTTTCACCGTATTACATTTTGTTCATATTTTATAACTTGAAAAGTGCCTCTTTTCTTTGTAAAAATAAAACATCTCTAACCTAATCAATCGTCATTTGCGTGAAAATACCATAGTTGTAATAATTTGTATGCATTTTCTTTAACTCGGCCGTTGGTGAGCGAAGCGAGCAGAGACCTCTAGTAACGTGTCAATTGTAAACGTTTCATTTAAAAGTCATTTAAAATATCATATTTGACAGTTAAGTTTTTTATAAAAATAAACTTGATTTGAGAAAAACAATATAGATAACTATAAGAAAAGAAACACATCCTATAATACAAGTTATTGAAAGTGACTAGTTGTATACACATCAGAAATACATAATTAAAAAAAAAACACTATTTAAAAATTACAGGTTTTATCTAGGCCTACCTAACTTTGCTGACGGTGATTCTTAACTCGGTAAATACAGTTAGTTATAGCCTAAGGATTATTTGTTAAAATTCTATATTTATATTCTTTATAATATATTTAAAAAAGATAAAAATATTATCTTTTAATTGCTTTTTATTTCATATTGATAGGACACATGATTTAGAAGTTATTAATATTATAGTGAAGAAATTAATAATCGATCACGTTTATATACAGTGTTATTTAGGACCCCTAAATAATTCTAAAACGAATAAAGATACACATTTGAAATTTTTATCATGAACTCAGATGATAAGATTCTACCTTTCAGGGTGGTTAAAGAAATGACCCGCCATCTTGGATCCGCTATTTTTAATGTAACTTTTATTTTTTTAAATTGGAAGGTGGTCATGTGGTGCATCATTTCGATGTAGAATTTCAAGAAAAACCAACGGTGAGAATTGCACATCCATATGTTAAACCAATTTAAAATGGCGGCCAAAGAACAACGAAATCGTGTTTTCCGATTTTGCCCAATTTTTGCTGTACTATTTAAAAAAAATACTAATTATTATTCTTTTTGGATTCAGAATTAAATAGGCCTAAGCTTTCAAACGAAATGCCACACAACTGTATTTGGTTGAACCACTCGAAATAAATTTGGAAAAAATCAAAATGGATGTAACTCAAACATTTTAAATACTTCCAAATATCGTTAAGTGGCACATTTATTTAATTCTAAATCTAAATAGAATAATAATTAGTATTTTTTTTTAAATAGTACAGCAAAATGGGGCAAAATAGGAAAACAGAATTTCGTTGTTTTTGGCCGCTATTTTTAATCGGTTAAGGACATGGATGTGCAAATTTCACCGTTGGTTTTCTCTTGAAATTCTACACCGAAATGATGTATCCCATGACCACCTTCCTATTTAAAAAAAAAAATCAAAGTTACATTTAAAATGACAGATCCAAGATGGCAGACATTCTTTTTGAAATCTTAATAAAATAGTATTTTTAAATAGAGTAGGTTCCTCAATCACGTCTACCTTCAAATTTTCTTTATATTCGAAATATTAAACCGTTTCCAGACTTTTTCTACACCCTGTATAAAGGTAAACTTGTATCTGTAAAACAAACAAGTTAATTCTTTACCCAATTAAAAATGACAGCCAAAAAACAACGAAATCGTGTTTTCCGATTTTGCCCCATTGTGCTGTACTATTTAAAAAAAATAATAATTACTAGCTGACCCGTACGGCGTTGCCCGTGGTTGTTGGTATTTTCAGTCTTTTTGACGTAATTGTAATTCTTTTTAAGTGTTTAAATATATCGTTTTAATTTATAGTTTTTACTAAGTTTGACTTTCACTTAATTTCATTGACAATGTTGCTAGCACCTATGGCCTTAGAGGAAGCTACGTACCAAATTTTATTCCAATTCGTTCTTATAGGGATTTTTAGTAACTTTGACCCCCCTCCCCAAACCACCCTAAAATTTCGAATTTCTTTTAACCCTTTCTTAGCGAGGGTTGAAATTAGCTGGGGGTCGTAGAAAAGATATTTGAATTACTTTGTAACATCCGCGTTAATTTAGGATGTAACAAACTGGTTCAAATAGAGTTTGTAATTTTAAATGTATAGGCCTAATTAGTATAAGATATATATTGTTTAGTATTTAAATATACAATATACACCTATATATCAAAATAAAGCTACGAATGTGATATTTTAATGGCATTTAGTTTAATTCAGATGGTTTGTTTAGTTTTCAATAAAATATGTTTAAACTCGTGTATGTTTATGGTTATGCATGGTGTCAAATAATTAGTTTGTTATTATTATTATTGATAGCGAAAATATGTTCTGAAAAGTATTAAAAACTCCATAGTTATGATATATTTTATATAAACAATACTTTAAGCAGCATATCTCTAAGTAGGCCTATATAGATATTTAATAACCAATGTTTGAGTTGAATTATAATTCTGTAAGCATTTTTATTTGTGTTTGTTTATAGTTTTTCAATCTAACCTTAAAAAGCTGTTGGTTTTGAAGAGTATTAAAGTGATTATAAATTTGCTAAGTAATGTTGCTATGGTAATACATCTAAACAAACATAAGCTTTTTATACGAACAGCTGTTTTTATGAGCTATGGTTTTGAGTTCATACAATAAATGCTGTTCAGTTTCTTTCAAATTTGAAACTTTTTCGGGAACCTTTTCAAAC
Source organism: Philaenus spumarius (assembly GCA_018207615.1). Classification (NCBI taxonomy): domain Eukaryota; kingdom Metazoa; phylum Arthropoda; class Insecta; order Hemiptera; family Aphrophoridae; genus Philaenus; species Philaenus spumarius. The sequence continues at coordinate 12,620 of JAGFPH010006445.1, read as the reverse complement.
TTTTCTTTACGTATAAACCTTCTATGAACTACTACAAACATTTTAAGACCAAAAATAGCCAAATCGGTCCAGCCGTTCTCGAGTTTTAGCGAGACTAACGAACAGCAATTCATTTTTATATATATAGATTTTTTTTTAATAATAATTATTTTTTTAGTAAAAAATAAAGTTTTTTTAACCACGCTGAAATGTAGAATCTTATCATCTGTGTTCATGATCAAAATTTCAAATTTGTAACTTTATTCGTTTTGGAATTATTTAGGGGGTCCGGGACTTTTTCGACACTCTGTGTATACAATGATTTACTAATGTTTCCGAAGTTAACCGGAGAAGATTTAGAGATCTTCTTTAAATTTGTATTAAGGAATACATTGATGATAAAAGGTTGTATTTATATACAGTTTATAAACTGAAAGCAAATCTCAAAAAGTATTATAGCATACATTAGTTCTATAACTCATAAAAAAAAATACTTCACAGGAAGTTATAATGATTGAAGTTGTAAACATAACCCCAAAGTATAATCTACGCTGGGTTTTGTTTAAGTATTACAGATGATGGATGAAATAAGCTGTTAAATTATATGTTACTCACGTACGTACACTCGCTTTTATAGGAGTTGATGATTTACAATCGTAATTTAAACTAAATATTAAACGTTATGTTAATAAACCTGTTGAACACACCAAGTATGAACTCTCGTTAAATATGGAATGACAAAACTTTAAATCTTCAATGTAATTACCAAGGATGATGGATGTCTGAAGCTTCAATAAATGTCAGCTTGTTTTATCTTATAAAATAGGGCTAATCGATATATCAACCAACTCCATCTGACACGCTTTAAGTACAGTTTTACCTTATTATGTCCGTTGTGCATTTCCATAATACCGGCCTTTACTGCATTGTCTACATAAATTTGAAAATTGAAGTAAAATTATGTTAAATCCGTGGATTAACTGCAAGTGTGTTATGTTTAGATTGCTAAAGGGTTTTGCCTAAAGTTGGTTGTAAACCTAAGTGCAGAAATCATTTAAAAGGCAGTTTTGGCCTACAAATTGTTGCATATATAAATTATACATAATTCATCTGATTAAAGTCGTTCATTGTGGGTACAACAATCAGCTGTTTACTGTAATATCTTTAAACTTCCTTGAAGGATAGTTCTCAGTGGAATTATTACTAACAGCTGATTTCATACTTTGAAACAATTTTTATTTATAATTTTCAGGTTAGGTTTGCGTTTGCGAGTAGTATAGACAAATTACAGTGATCGCAAAAAAAATAGATGTTGAGATTTTTATGGAAATGTCCGTTTTGGGACCCCCTGAGTCTAAAAAGTGGTTTTTACAAAATGTCTGTCTGTATGTAGGCTACACAAAGCTAGAGAGAAAACTATTCGATCGATTTCGAACAAATTTGCACCAAACATGTCAATTAGGCCTTTATTGATGGACGAAAAAAGGTTTTGAAACATTTTGGAAAACAACCCCCTTTTTGAACAAAAAATCCCCCAAAAATCAGTTATAATTTTTTTATAATAAAACGGCTATAACGATTTTGATAAAATTTGGCTTATATGTAGCCCTTAATGTACCCCACTATATGCAAAAAAACAGCATCATTCTAAAAATTCTCGTTTAGCTAATATTATTAATAATAATAACTGATTTTCGGGATTTTTGGGCCAAAAAGGGGGTTGTTTTTCAAACATTTTCAAAACCTCTTTTCGTGCATCTATACAGGACTAATTAACATGTTTGCTGCAAATTTTTTCGAAATCGATCGAGTTTTCTCTCTAGCTAATAATAATAATATTTATTGGTTGATTTAATGTATCCCCTCTCCTACTTTAATACAATTATGAAGTCACAGTGAGTCTGTTTAATAATTTAAATATGTTTGTGAGAAAGTATGAGCCAGTTTCTGGTACCGTTTATTTACAATGTATTCTATCTTATGTTAATATTATGATAAATTCATAATTTATTTGCTTCAAATATTTAATATTATTTACCATCTTAGCCTAGTTATAGTTTCTCCTACAATGTTATTAAAAGTAAATTGTTAAATATGTGTGCGGAGGCAGTAGGTGGTTGACTTTAGAAACACGCAGAATTCCTCTTAGAATTAGGCAAAACTCTAATTTTAAATACATATTGAGTTCTGGAATAAAGTATTTAAATATTTTTAATATTGTAATAAAAAAAAAAAACAGCAAATATTTTGATAACATTGTGGACTGTTAATAATAATATGTATGCCTATTATGTTTTACACAAGGAATAACAAACTACCAGTTCGGTATGTATGGATTGGTTTTTATACTTACCTGGTTTCAATTGAAACCCCGATATTTGGTACCTAAATAAAAGTTTTTCCAAATCTCCTTAAAACCATATTTAGAGAGACATAGTAGTTTCAAACGTAAACCTTGTTGGAGTGTTTCAATTTCAACGGTCTTTTAAAAGTATTCATTTGAGAAAAATATGTGGACTAACTTCAACCCATTTGAGGATAGCTTTTTTGCTTTTATAGTTATTTTAGCAGGTTTAATTGTTGACCGGTGGTGTTTATTATTTATTCGGGATCCTCGAATTTCACCAGACATTCCTACTGTGCGTCCGGACTTTAGTTGGCAGTAAGGGAAAGGCTATGCTAATGCATTTCATATGAAGTTTCCGCACTACTACCCGCACTGCTGACATCGGCCACTCTATGAATTCACTGAATGTGTAGAGGATGACGTAATTTTGTAAATTGTATCAAAGTAAAGCTAATAAAACTGTCTTTACTCATGTGACACGAAGCAATGTATATAAGTTTGTTATATATTTTGTATAGGATTTTATAACTGAAGCGCAACTGAGAAGGACATAATAATAAATTTAGGCTAAATATTGTAGTAATCGTGGATTTCTTTAAATTTTCGTTCAGGCAACTTTTTCAAGCGGGAAAGTGGTACAATATTAGATGAATTAAATTTTTGTAACTTGACTTTTTTACTTGGGCTGCTTAGTTTAGGCAGTAGGAGCAGCAGAAGTCAAGAGTTATCATTGATTATTTGTAAGTGGCGCGGTACCATCGCAGTGTTTCTACTCGCCTTTGTATGGATTTAAACGCAATGTTTAACAGTTTTATATTTATAATAATGTATACCAATACCTATATGTAATGTGGTTTCACAAACGCACTCAAAACAAGCCGAGAACGATCTAACACTGAACAATGAAATGGGACAGAAGAGGAATCTATTCCTTATCTGTTTACAGGAAACGCTAGAGCATTGGGTTATTCTGTTGTCAAAACACTTAACTGCGCCAAAACTGTTCCTTCATAACAAAAATGATATTATTTGTAGTTTTGAGTTTCATTGTTTGTTTATGGTTACTTCAAAACAATCTTATAACATACTGTAGACTTCATTCCTTTTTTTATTTATTACACAGCAATAATTGTATTTTATCGACATGTATTACTTCTTAAATCATTTTTATGTTACTGTTCACAATACTGTAATATAATTTGAAGACTAGGTAGTAACTATAAATTGTGAACATCATTTCTAATCCCTCTGTAAGTAACGATACCGCCTTTGTTGACATGCAGTAGCGTCGCGGCGACAGCCATAGTCGCATGTTGTCAGGCCGGATAGTAGCCCGGCAACCGTCCATATGGCCAGACAAAAAGTTTTCCAGTGTAGAAATCTGTAGAGTTTCGGGTAAATGAAAAAGCCCATAAGTAAAACATTGTAAATAGGCATTTATGAATAAAAACCCTAATGTAGATTTAATAGGTTGAAAATACCGTAGCCGGTAAAAAATACGGAATTTGTTCTCTAATAATTTCAGTTACCTAATATAAAATTGAACTTGACTTGTGAGTAGATATATATTACTGATCGAATAAAAATTGATCATAGAATCTCACAAATAATTTATTTACTCAAACGAGTTTCATAAGCAATGTCACCATTAAACTGATGGTTAATAGGCCCTACATGAAAATAAACTATAACACATACAATAAATATTGTTGTTTTTCATATTGAAATATTTTGATTTAATAATAAAATAATTATATGTCCTATTTGACCATCAACGCTGATACTGTAAATTATAAATCCGTTGCTCTCTTATTATGTTAAACTATATGCCTCAACAATACTAACGATTAAGAATTAATTCATTCAAACTAGTTTACGTTAAAACATAAAGCACGTAAGCTAGCAAAGAAAAATGTACATGACTAATCTATATATTAAAAAAAATCCTGCCTTGTATTCGCTCACTTCCTGAAGTTAATACTTAACCGATTTTGATGATTCTTTTTCATTTAAAAGATAATTTCAAGTTCTAAGTCATTGTAAAGCTAAATATTTGATTTACTCTTTTATTTTGGTTACATTCCAAGTTTTAAAATTGCATCAATATGATACAACTAAATTAATAGGAAATAGTTGGTTATAAACAGCTGATAACCTAATTGAGTTTCAAATAAATAAGTTATTTCCTTTACTCAACTGACAACAGATGATTTAGGTTATGTTATTGTTGCTGTGTAGGTTATGTTGGTGTGTAATTGAACTATGAAGTTAGTTTTGTTTAGGCTTTTTATTTTTGTCATCCCTGATAATAAATGAAAGTAATATTGTTAGGATACATGGAGATGGTAATTGCAGTGAGAGTTTGAATACTTTTAATAAATTGAAAAGGTGAAAACAAGTTGAATTTAGTTACTTTACATCAAAATTGGTCGAATTTCGACCACAGGAGATACTCGTGTACATTTAAATGTATATTATATAATAATGTTTCTAAATGATGGTGGTTTGAGGAACAAGTGTATCATAATAATTAAAAAAAGAGTATAATATTAACTTTTATACTCTGCATTAGCGTAATACTATAATATATTTTCTAAGTACTTTAATTACATAAAGTAATCTGACTTGTACTTAATGACAGTATAAGGTGATCATGAGTCAAACCATCTCCTAAATCCCATAGTCAGTCTACAATTAATTAACTGTTACAGACGCATTTAATCTTGCACTTGTCTTTACACAATAAGCTTATTTTGTATAAGCATAAAGAGCCTTGCTTATACTACAATGCCTACATGGTACATTTCCTAGTACGCCGGGTATAATGCTAGCCAATAATTTTCATACGTGCTAAAATATTTCCAACCTATAAAGCAATGTAAATTCTGATCAAGCGATAAGCTAACTTGCTGACACGAGTACAATTACTCTGCTCGGAGATGCAGTCATTAAAACTGCTGAGAATTCATAACACTTTTGGAGTCGACAGAGCCCATTAAGCTTGCAAATTACCCGAGTATTTCAGTAAATGGAAGGTAGGGTCAGTTTGAAGACTGCAATTAATAACACGGGATTGTACGAGAGATAAATACAAAGAGTTATTTACCAAGTTGCCTGATAAGATAAGATCTGTAGTTATGATTCTTTAACATATTCTTTCCATATATCGTAAATGCACGCATCAAATTGTGTTATTTAAATAAGGGAAACTTACTACCAGAGACACGTTTAGATAAATTTAAAACTACAACAATTTAGAAATTTAGAAAAAGCTATATTCAACATCTCTATATATAAAAATGAATTGCTGTTCGTTAGTCTCGCTAAAACTCGAGAACGGCTGGACCGATTTGGCTATTTTTGGTCTTAAAATGTTTGTAGTAGTTCATAGAAGGTTTATACGTAAAGAAAAGTTTGAAAAGTTTCAAATTTGGAAGAAACTGAACAGCATTTATTGTATGAACTCAAAACCATAGCTCACAAAAACAGCTGTTCGTATAAAAAGCTTATGTTTGTTTACATGTATTACCATAGCAACATTACTTAGCAAATTTATAATCACTTTAATACACTTCAAAACCAACAGCTTTTTAAGGTTAGATTGAAAAACTATAAACAAACACAAATAAAAATGTTACTTATGTGTAAGTATGTCTCTATATAGGCCTACTTAGAGATATGCTGCTTAAAATATTGTTTATATAAAATATATCATAACTAAGAAGTTTTTAATACTTTTGAAAACATATTTTCGCTATCAATAATAATAATAACAAACAAATTATTCGACACCATGCATAACCATAAACATACACGAGTTTAAACATATTTTATTGAAAACTAAACAAACCATCTGAATTAAACTAAATGCCATTAAAATATCACATTCGTAGCTTTATTTTGATATATACTATATATTGTATATTTAAATACTAAACAATACATATCTTATACTAATTAGGCCTATACATTTAAAATTACAAACTCTATTTGAACCAGTTTGTTACATCCTAAATTAACGCAGATGTTACAAAGTGATTCAAATATCTTTTCTATGACCCCCCAGCTAATTTAAACCCTCGCTTAGAAAGGGTTAAAAGAAATTCGAAATTTTAGGGTGGTTTGGGGAGGGGGGTCAAAGTTACTAAAAATCCCTATAAGAACGAATTGGAATGAAATTTGGTACGTAGCTTCCTCTAAGGCCGTAGGTGCTCGCAACATTGTCAATGAAATTAAGTGAAAGTCAAACTTAGTAAAAACTATAAATTAAAACGATATATTTAAAGATTTTTCATGTTAGATAGTAGTTTACAGGAATACAATTTTCAGTGCTTTCCTAAATAGCGTAGACTTTTTTTCATGACCACAGTAGGATAAGCACAGGTATTCAACGAACACTTAAAAAGAATTACAATTATACGCCAAAACGACTGAAAATACCAACAACCACGGGCAAAGCCGTACGGGTCAGCTAGTTTCCTCATAAAAAAATACTAATCTTTGAAAATACCAATATAGATTTTTACTATAATTCTTTTCATTTTCTTACATAAGCTATGAGCGTCTTTTAAAGAAATTTTAGCACAAAGAACTTTTGTTGGACAGACTTACATTTTCTTACAGTATCATAAACACCCGAGCTGTCATGTTTAGCTACTAAACCATGTTTTGTCTGATAAGGACAACTGCTAAAATACAATCCTTAAAAATATTCAGTTTCTTTGAACAATTTCAGAAATGTTCAATTTTCTAGGTATAAATGAACATTTGAATGTGGGACGTTTTCAGTATGCCTTGAAATGACTCACTTTTAATCAATACAAAATTTTTTACACAATTATCAATTTTGTAATGAGCGAACAATTTGGCTTCTAAAACAACTAATTAGTTTACTAAGTTATCTGGTAAAATGTTTTAATACTTTATACAAAATTGTCTTCACTGCTGCATCTCCAGGGCAAACAAGATCAAAATATATAACATAGTAAAAGCAATTTAGCTATTCAGCTCACCAGATTAATACATAAAATAATCACATTATCGTATATTAAATTCTATTTCTAGTTCACCTAGTAACCTACACAAGGGGCTGATAGAGAAGTACTTTATTACCACAACTCCAGTAATTCAAGTATTTACCTTGCGGGAAACTAAAGCCACACGTACATAACATTAATAACTAATACATTGTTGTTATTATAAATGTTCGTACTGACACTGTTATACTGCTAGATAGTCCTTGACTACACTCGATTCAACGTTCACCGTGCAGTACAGAGCACCCATAAGCCATGTTATCCATACGACAGTCTCAGCGATAATAGCCAACTAGAAAACATCAACTCCCATGCAATGCTCGGTCAGTTGACGCAACCCGCATGACAATAAACTTGATGTTCCCTGTAATGGTAACTTACTGTTCTATTCTTCTGTAAGACCTGTGCTTCACGGTGAACCTGGAATCGACTGTAGTTGTCTATTATATATAAAAGCCAAATCCACTGACTCACTGATCACGATTTCTCAAAAACTACTGAATAAATTATAACGAAATTTGGTATGTAGCTTCCTCTTGTGCCGTAGGTGCTGATAAGAAAGGGTGTCGAAAAATTCGAAATCTTAGGGGAGTTTGGGGGTCAAAGTTACTAAATCACGATTTCTCCAAAACCACTGAACAATTGGAACGAAATTTGGTATGTAGCTTCCTCTAGGGCCATAGGTGCTCTCTAAGAAAGGTTTAAAAAAAATCGAAATTTTAGGAGAGTTTGGGAGGATCAAAGTTACTAAATCACGATTTTTCTAAAACTACTGAACGGGTTGGAATTAAATTTGGTATGTAGCTTCCTATAGAACCGTAGGTGCTGATAAGAAGGGTTTTCAAAAAATTATAAATTTTAGATGGGGTTTGGGGGGTGGGGTCGGATTTACAAAATCACGATTTATCCAAAACCACCGAACAGATTGGAATGAAATTTGGTATGTAGGTTCCTCTAGGGCTCTAGGTGCTCGCTAAGAAATTTTTCAAAAAATTCGAAATTTTAGGGGAGGTTTGGGGGGGGGGTCAAGGTTACTAAAAATACCCATAAGAAGTACATAGTATAATATATTTTTATTTATATTTTTTTTTGTTCATATACATTTAACTTTGATTTGTATCCCTGCAAATCCGGATCGGGCCAGCTAGTAATTATACATAAATAATTTTGTTTTAAACTTACACTGTTACTGAATATTAGTAGTATTATTTAATTAAAGCATTATAGCTTAAAAACATACGTAAAGCTAATGCATAACATTTTCTTTACCAGTAAACTAGTTTAGTTTGCGTTCAATTGTTTTTTTTTAGAATAATCTCACAAATTCATTAGGTTTCATGAAACTTGTTAAATACAACAGTTTTATTGCTCACAATAAGTATAAAAATGCAATTAAAATATATAATTATCTTGTGACAATTGTTAGGAATAAGTATTTTGTGATTCTAAAACGTTTTACAGTATGCAAATGGAGTTAGCTGAAATAGACATAGTGACCAGACATTGCAACCATTTAGTTTCTGAATAAACACATTTATCAAGAAACCGGAAAGCCTAGCCGGTATACCGGTTAATTCAATAATTGTAATTCTAAACATCGCCGTGGGCATAATTTATAAGTTATTCCACTCCCCGTCTTAAAATAGCTCTGTTTGTAGACGCGAAGAAAAAAACTGGCAGCCATAAGTTGACAAAGGATTCCAATTAAAAATTTAATATAATATTTAAGCTTTTACGTGCAATGCAAGCTTTATAGTTCTATCAAATTGGTTATTATTTAATTATCTGCCTCTTGTTTCCATCTCAATATCTCCGTTACTAAGACTGAGTAGAAACGCAAACAAAGAAAAACATTTATCAAAACTATTTAAATTTATAATATTTAAACCTGGCTCCTTTCACTAGTAACATTTACCTTCGCTCCTTACAATATTGATTTATATTATCTACACCATATATATGTAACAAATATATAATAAATACGTGATTTTTTTATTTACTGATTTATATGTGTAAATTAGTTAGAAATTAAAAAAATATTAATGGATTTACCAGATTTTTATTTAAAAGGACGTTTTATTCATAAATAACACATTTTATAAATCTTAAGAAAAGCCAAAAGCTTTAGTGAATTTGCCATGTATTATTTTTGTTTTGTTTTTTTGTTTGTTTTAGTATTAATATAATTTTGTTAATTTTGATTGGCTTTCTTAAGAATGATATAAGAAGTTTAACATTTTCCCCGAAAGTAAAAAAAAAGCACTGAGGTTATTAATAAAAACTGTTTTACATAGAATAGTAAACAAACGTTAGGCTTAACTATTTTTCGTGTTACCCACCAAAAAATTTAATGAAATCGATTTTTCAAGTTGGAAATTGATTGAAATGTGATATACTCTTAACATGTAAAGAAAGTTTGATAAGTAAAATACCCAGTGAAAACTGTCTACATACTATTTTTGTACTACGTCAAAAATATTATTACTATTTTTATTCTAATTAATTTTACCTTCATTTGGTACGTTAACTAATCCTTCCTTCTTCTTACTTCTTACTCTACGACCGCTGTTACGGGCATTCAAATTACCTCAGGTAAACACTTAAACATCACAAAAACATTTAATAAAAATAAATATTTAACTCCGTGTGGAGATCGTTAAAATGTAAAAGTTCAAACATACTTCGCGTCAGTCGCTAACTTTTTATTTTTATTAAATGTTTTGTATTATTTAAGTGTTTACCTGAGGATGGGCAAATGCCCGAAACCGCGGACATAGAATAAGAAGTGAGAAGAAGGAAGGATTAATTAACGTACCAAATTAAGGTAAAATTAATTAGAGCATTAATTACACTAATCCGTAGGCTAAACCATGAAATTTAATATTATTTATGAACTATCACACTGATTTGAATAAAACCTCCGAACCACAAAACAAGGAACAAAACCAATAACTAAATAACTAAATTGTAGGTTATGTTTAATACGTTACCCTAAGTAGTGTTAAAACACTCAGAGGATGATGATCATGTCATCGAAATGTACATAAGGATAACGTATTAAACATAACTTACAATTTAGTTGTTTAGTTATTGTTTTGCGGTTCGGGGTTTTTATTCAAATCAGTGTGATTTTGTCGCCACAGTGCTCTTTTATTTGTTTAATTTATGAACTATGTCAATATAAAGTGTAAAGTCAAAACCGGTTGGTTGCAAAGTTATTTAAATTTAAAAGAAATTTAGGGCTATAAATAGTTTCAGAAAAAAGCTGATTGTACAGTTACATTATCTGCCAGTTTAAAATATGTAGATCAGCTGGTTGAATATGTTCAGTATTGGAAAAGCAATCAGCAATTTATTGTAATATTTCCATAAACTACTTATATAATAATTTGTTATATTTTATTCTCTAATTTGCTGGTTATGTTTTTGTTTAGGTATTGTATTTAAACTATATAATATAACTTTGTTTGTCCAGTTTGATACTATTTACCATCTTATCTTAGGTAGGTTATGAAAAATCCTACATAATAATTAAAAAGGTAAACAAGGAGTTTCGAAATTCCTTATTTCACTAATGCTAAGCTTTGATCAAGAAGGATGCTTTTCAAGAAACAATATTAATTTGGTAAATCTTATCCCCTTTTATGGCTCGTTCAAAAATACTGTTAAGTTTCTTGGGTATATTTGTATTCATTTGCATTATATAAGGAGTTATCTAGTGGTTAAAAGTTATTTAGATATTTTTAATAACGGAACTAGAAATATTGAGTTAGTTTGGGAGTAACCCAAATGAAGATTGAAAAAAGGAAATAAGTTTTGAATTGGATATGAGCGGACTTAAAAAAACGGCTCTAAGAGAATTTCTGTTAGAATTTCTGTTTCAAATATTTGGATTTATTATGAGATCATTTAAACCTTTCGCAACATAGATACGCAAAATAAATTACCTCAAATTAAAAACAAACTACTAGAAAATGTTTAATTTATTTATATAATACCTTTAGAATATAAAAATGTAATGTTATGGACTAATTAATATAAAAATCCGCAACTTAAACTTTCCCTAAGTTTGTAAGATGGAGTAAGTTGGTATGGCGATTAGACGCATGTTATAAGACAATGCATGCCGACAAATCCATTGAAACTGTAGCCATCTATCATCTTGCATAAAGCACGTTAGAGCTTTGAAGCTTTAATGTTAGAATATAGACAAACGTACTGGCTGACAGTATGTATTGCTCAATTGGAACTAAGTGAGTTACTCACCACAGCAGTTCGTAATAGGGAATTACATTTTTGAATAAAATGAAAATTTCTTACTTTATTTACAAATAATGTAAATAAACACATTTTCTTAATACGTTTCCTTAAACAGTTCCCAGACAAAATATGATACGTAGATTTTAATAATTAAACAGAATGTATTTTATTTGGTGGACCTTTTTAAACAATTACTTTCGTACTGTGTTTAAGAGCGTACTAAAGCTATCTGAAAACGTATAATAGTTATAGGGGAAAATAAATAGATAAATAAATAAATAGATAAATAAATAAATAGATATAGTGGCCTTAGAAATGAAATGTTATTGAAATCTAAACAAATACATAGGATGTTATCTAAATGGAAATTGTTATTTTTAAAAGATCTACAAGTACACATCCAAAGGGTATTCATAAGCTTTGTATTAGAGAGATTTCGGATGAGCATTCTTTGTCTATGTTCAGGCTTTTAAACACAACGCGCTGAGCTGTCTCCTAACTACCACTACACTTCCTACACAAAAGTTTGGTGCGTAAAGTACCATTTTCTGTAGATAAATGCGGAACTTCTGTTGCCAGTAGGAAATCCAATAACTTTGATAAGAATGTCCCAGTTTGATGGCTTCATCGTTACTCAAAGAATTTTAAATATCTTCTTAAGCTGATAATTTGACTCATTTTCAAAACGTCTGATAAGATTTAAATCATGCCCTCCTGGTTTAATTCACAAGTCGAGCGTCTGGAGTTACCAACTTTGTAAAAACAACTTGCAAATTATGTCGCCATGATCATAATTAATTTTGCATGCAAATTAGGATTACGAAGAATCCAGAAATTGTACCAGAAAGCAGTAAAACTAATCATCAAAATCTTACGGTATTAATTAGTATTAAGAGTTTAATTAAGAGTTTAACGTATTAAATACGTTTAACTTATTTCAAACGTATTTTTACTAGGGTCACGTGATTGTAATTTACAAAAAATGTTACTAATCAATT
>JAGFPH010006444.1:55987-71617 GCA_018207615.1 Philaenus spumarius | reverse complement strand
CTTCCTCTAGGGCCATAGGTGCTCACTAAAAAAGGGTTTTAAAATTTGGAAATTTTAGGAGGGGTTTGGGGGGATCAAAGTTACTAAAATCTTAATTTCAGATCTTTTATTATTATGACAATAGTGCTTTTATTATTTAAGATCTGTATATATAAAAGCCAAATACCACTCACTGACTGAACACTTAAAAAGAATACAATTACGTTAAAAAGACTGAATATACCAACCACCACGGGCAACGCCGTACGGGTCAGCTAGTAAGTCTATATGTTTTAGTTTTTCAACAAACTATTTGGGAAATTGGTCTACCCTCGAAAGCGCTGAATAGCTGAATGTGTGTACGAAGTTAATTATTTTTAATTAATCGATTTTGGAAGTACCAGATGGGCTATAAGGTCGTGTAAAAATCAAAATGTACAGAATAATGTCATTTATTAATTTTTTCAGATAAAACCCCCAACCAATTCCATTATGGAACGAAAAATCTCAAAAAGTTGTTATTTCCAGTTGTTAGATTTTGTGGACCATGATCTGTGCTCATATATCACTCCCAACCTTAGGTCTCACCATAAGGACCAATGCAATAGCTCGTCTTTCCTGTGGAAATTCGCTAACAAGAGGTTGGAGTTTAAATCGGTAGCGAGCTAAGCGACGCGTTAACTGCACCATAGATTTCCGTTGTCTCGTTACTAAAACCACATACCGGGATAAAATGGTCGAGTTTTTGCAGCTATGAAAACGGTTAGTTATACGGGAATTTTTTGAGAGAGGAAAATACGACTAGCAGATGTGGAAAGATGACACCTTGGATAACTTGACATTGGGTGATAAATTGGAAGAGAATGTGCTGCGCAAAGCCTTTCTTATAAGGATAATGTTACTAGGCCTTTGCGGTTATGTTACTAGAATATAAAGCTTTACAATCCTCGAGCAAGCCATTCTCAAAACTGTCAAGATATAATAAATTTGGGAGTCTGGTGTCGTCTGCTAAAACTAACTGACTGCAATAATACACAAGCCAGACATGATCTTGGCGGCTATTAAAAATAATTATTCTAATAAAAAATTAAAATTTTAGGCGAAAGTTTTTCTTATTCAATTTGGAATATATTGATTTTGTTATAGATTTTCGTGGTAGGTGTTAGTACACAAACTCAGGAATATTATGAAATTTTCTTTGTAAATTCATCTTTGATATGTAATGTATTTTTAAACTTATTTTTTCTTTTGCTGTTTATCTTAAGCAAGCAAAGATATAACCAAATGATTATAAACAGCTGTTACATGTTAACACTATAACCATTCGCACGCGCTGTATGCACTATTTTGTTACGTACGGACGTATGCACGTATACTCACTTTTAAAGGCGTTGATTGCTTTCACATTAAATGAAAGACAAAATACAAAAAAAGTTTTAAGAACTATATTTTAAACTGTTGACAATAATCTTTATTTATAAAAGAAGAGGTTCTGACTGACTGGTTGGCTGATTTATAATAAACGTACAGCCAATACTATGATAGCTAGATTCTTACATTTCTTAGGGTATCATTTTACTACTATGCAGAAGTGCATTAAGAAAGAATTTTGGAAAATATTGATTTTAAGGGTTGAAAATGGTCAAAATACACGAGTGCATTCCCAGCCCTATAACAGATAAAACAGCTGATTCGAATCATAAGCTTAGCAACACAATTCTAGGTTAGGCCTATAATGAACCAAAACCAGTGACTTGAAAGTATTTACATTCATTATCATAGCAACCAACTTAACTTTAACGCCAGTTAATTATTTTTCATAACCAATTAATTGCTTTTTTAGGTTAGGTTAACGAAATTCAAACAAACACAAAGGAAAACAATGAAAAATTCTTGCTGTATTATAATTATCTGTTGTTACATAGTATAAATAAAACTACTGATTTTGATCTTAAGCTTGACACAATTTTAGAACAGGCTTTACTGAACCAAAACACGTTTTTTGATAGTATTTACATTTGTTACAATAGCAACCAACTTGGTAAATTTAAAATCAGGTAATTATTCTTCACAACTGTTTTTTAGGTTAGGTAATATCAAACACAAACAACGAAAAAGGCTTACTATATCGTAATTCAAACACCTACCACTAGGTCTGACCAGGTGGAAATACTTCTTCACCTTATCACATTGTGATCTCACTTTATAACTTGAAAATAGCCTCTCTTCTATGTAAAAATAAAAAATCTTCGTCCTAATCAATCGTAATTACCGTGAAAATATCATTGCTTTGCCGCGACTAGCTGCGTGGGTTGGTGAGCAGGGGGCGAAGGCATCTAGTAATACATAAAGAAGTCCTATAGACTACTATTTAACAACTATCACTGATTAACTATTCACATTTAACTTCCTCAACATCCTCGTGTTTAATAGCCAACCTCACAATTACACATATACACAAGAACACATGCAGTGAGTTTGCACATTTAATGTGCCCAGGCAAAACATTAACAGTCTTCGACCGAGGAAACAAAATGTCGAGGCCTGAGAAATATGAAGCTATACTGTGGTACATCGATACTGTTAACAGCCTATCTTTGGGGAAAATCATCAGTTCAGAAAATGAAAAGAGTGTTTGTCGTGCACAAAAAGAGCCGTAATGCTTATTGCGGGGCTAAATGGAAAACAAAGTTGTAGAAACTATTTCAAGAAATTCTGAGTATTTACACTTCCACGTATTCATATACTTGAAGGGTTGCTTTTTTAAATTCAAGTATGATCATGTCCAAAATATGGATATACACAACTACAGCACCGGGCAAGCTTGTGAGTATTGTGCCAGACAGCACAGGTTAAATTTATACAGTAAACTTCCTTCACAAGTTGGTGCAAAGTTCATGAATAAGATTCCTAAAATCATTCAAAATTCACCAAACGACAGGATTTTTTTTGAAATAGTCTCAGATAATTTGTATTGTCTGGATCTTTTACTCAGTGGATGCGTTTGTGAATCATCATCGTACTATTTCATGATAGTGTTTTATCTTATTAACTTATTCGTGATAGTGTCTTTGCAATACTTATGTAACACTTAACGCGGTAGAGTTCCATGCGTCAAGCTATGGCACGCTACCGCACTAAATTATGTTTGAAATGGGCGAGCTTGATTGTCTTTTTCTCTTATTTTAACAGCCGAGGCTCTAAATGAATTGAAAACTCTTTTAATATGATATATGAAGCCTAATTGTGTGATTTTGAATGAAAAATCCATTCAGAATGTTGTTAATAATGATATTGAAAAGCTGTGTCACGCATTTTACTAGATACGACGATCTTTTTTTCCTTTGTGGCCAAGAATTTCTTCTCCCGAGAACATTTCCTTCTAACCTTAGTGCGCATGCGTCGCGTCGTATATTATATAGATTAGGGAGTGCAGAGATATAGGTATACAATCGTGTAGCCATACACATGCAACTGAACGGGTAGCCGTTGCTTAGGAATGCCAGCAAATACTTAAGGGTCGGCTCTAGTAAAACAGAAAGCAACCTGCGACTCCCTAAAGCGGCGGTAGGTTACGCGGACATTGCTCATCCTAAATCCATTTAAAACCAGCAATTATTCAAATAGCGTTTTTTAAAAAATACGAAACTCTTAGGGACAACATTCTTCATACGAATGGCTTGGTAATTTTTCGCTATAATTAATAGTTACAACGTAAAAAATATTTAAAATCACCCTATAGCGGCGGTAGGTTACACGGACATTGCTCAGCCTAAATCCATTTAAAACCCGCAATTGTTCAAATAGCGTTTTAAAAAAAATACCAAAATCTTGGGGACGAAATTCTTCAGGCGAATGGCTTGGTAGTTTTTCTCTATAATTAATAGTGACAACATAAAAAAATATTAAAAATCAATGTTTTAAATTGTTAATAAATATTAAACAAAATATTTTTCTTAGTTTTTAAAAAGCCATTTGCATGCATATTGACCATAGCTTTAAAATGACATATCGTTTATAATTTTCCGATCAAAAATAAAGGAAAAATTTGGATTTTAATTTAACATTGGTCTTATGGAGAGTCAGCCAACATGGCCGACAGCTAGAGCCGACCCTTAATCGCATCAACTAGAATTTTATATTGTATTTGAATTATTGATTGAAGAAGAAAAATGAGTATACAATTATAATAGAGTATAGAGATACAGTATACTAATAATAAGTATAGAGTAATAGAATTCTTAGAAAACTATTGAGATGGAGTATTAAGCTATTTCGAAAAAAGTTTAGTATAAGATGCGAAAGTGCCGATAAAATGCTTCAACTGGAAAAGTTGTATTCACGAACGAGCGTTCACGGAGAGATACTAACCAGTCTTGTTATCGGTCAGCAGAGGCGAGCGATTTGTAAGGTTAGATCAAATAAGAGTAATTGGCCATCTATTCAAGATAATACTATTGTAAAAAAGAATTGGTAAAAAATTCAACAACGCATTTATGTTCATTCTAGAGAGTATTTAAATAATAAATTGATATAAATAAAAAAACTGTGACTTATTTGATTTACAACGAACCTGCCAAAAAAATAACTGAAATCTTCCCAAAAAAAGCTTTTTAACAAAAGCAAAAAACGCGATAAGCTATGATAATTTTTTTTATAAAAGAAGAATTGAAATAAACAAATAAGAATGTAACAAATGTGATTAAATATTTAAAAAAAAAGAAGAAAAAGATGATTAGATTAATAATACACTGTAAACCTACAGTTAGTCACTGAACAAATATTTAAAAAAAAGCAAGAGCTAAATCAACTAATATGTAAAGCTATGAATCTATAACTGAACAAATATTGATCGCATTAAAAATATCTTTCTCTCAAAATCACCAAAACCAATCGATTTTCTTCACTCAAGACTGTACAACTTCCTTAGAAATGTAAAGGTAATTCGGGTTTATCATTATTATACTGATTAAGGGTATGCAGTACCACTCGAGTAAAAGCATTGAATCTAGTGAGCGGAGCCAACCTTGAGAAGGCTGGTCTATGATATTGCATTGGTAAAGCGCTCTAGAGCGACTAGAATATAGCTTGTATAAACTTTCGTTTTTACTAATGCCGGTCTTATTTTTAGTTTCTGCCATGTGCGCAGAAACCTCCAATTTAAAGTTAATAGTTAACAAAATTCGCCCCGATGTTTTACTGCTATTAAGTGACTCGACTAAATATCATGTTTTTCATCTTTTTTACAAGCAAATATCTTTAATAAAAATGTATAATTTACAATTTTGGTCACCTAAGAATTATAATTTAGACGTTTTTGGACGATTTCCTGCAAATTAAAAAAGATTATCTTCAAAATCACGTAACTAATCCGCTAACGTGAGTTGAGTGAATTTCCAAAATTAAGTTTATATGTTTTAGGGTTTCAACCAACTTTTTATCGAATTTGTCTTCTCACGAAGAAGTTGAATAGCTGCGAAATGTATAAGTAGAATTTGTTCGTAGCTCAACCTCCAACCCACGCTCGGGCGATGCTTTGTTCCGCTCGCACCAGAAACTTTCATAAACACTGCTTCAACTTAATAATTATGGCAGGTCCCTTCTCGGTTACATCTCATATCACATTTCATTAACATCGGCTTCGCCATTCCGATCGAAAGAAACTTCAAGATGACTTTCATAAACACTGCTTCAACTTAATAATTATGGCAGGTGCCTTCTCGATAACATCTCATATCATATTTGATTAACATCGGCTTCGCCATTCCGATCAAAAGAAACTTCAAGATGACTTTCATAAACACTGCTTCAACTTAATAATTATGGCAGGTGCCTTCTCGATAACATCTGATATCAGATTTGATTAACATCGGCTTCGCCATTCCGATCAAAAGAAACTTCAAGATTACATTCACAAACACTGCTTCAACTTAATCTCGTTTAATTTAACGTTAACAACCTATGTTATTTTACACATCTGTACTCCAATCCGCTATTAGCAACGCGTAAAGATTCCTTTCTTCTTGGGTGTGTCCAGTAACTCAAGCCGTCTCCTTTTTTGTCTCTCATTTCATTCACGTACCGTAACATATTGTACGAGTGGGTATATCCTGGCGAGGTCATTCGTTGGCGTTCAACACGTGCAACTTTGTTATGTAAATAGTTGTGTCTGGGGTTTACACCTTAGTTTTATTCCAGCTAGGTAGCTTGGTTTTGTAAATGTCCATAGTAAAGATGAGCTATTGTAGTGATTCGGTTAAGTTATGTGTAATAATTGGTTTATTCAACCCGGCATCCTGTACCAACACAGTAAACACAGCAATATTGTATGTACACTAGGGGATACCCCTGCGTGCTCCGCACGCCAACCCCCAATGGATCCTTCCAAAAACATATGTTATATTTTATTTATAATAAAGGTGTAGGATTAATAATAACCTCAAAACTAAGATGGTAAATTATGTTAGATGTTCAAATCAAATTGTTTCGTATATTTTATAACATCAGTTATAATAATGGTTAAAAGAACCAGCAAGGCTCAGGTCTACACTTTAAAACCCTAACCTAAAAGCTAGAAATACAAAAATAATTGCTTCAAATTTTGAAATCAGCTGTTAATGGAAATATTGGAGCAACCAGCTATATTACGGTATCAGTTATTTTATTCAATTGGTTGCTATGGTAATAAATGTAAATAAATGTGTTGGTTTATCATTCTAGGCCTAACCTAAGAATTTTTTCCGACTAATTTACAAATATTGAAATAAAAAAAGGTTTCTATCGAAATTAATTATAGCCTAAGTTACTCAGGGATAGTGTAGCATTTTATTAGTAAAACTATTTTTTCAATCCGTTCTGTAGTGCCAGAGATTATCCCCTACATAAAAACAAACAAGAAAACAAACTTTACCTCTTTATAATATATTAATACCAAATATGTTTTAATGTAAACGAAGCAGATGTTTTTAAATTCTCATGTATTTCTTATGGGGATTTTTCGTTTTTCGGGGACCCCAAAATCCCTTAGTTTTTAATTTTAGAAAAAACTTATATTTTTCCCTCGTTCCTTGAATCGATGCCTTTAATTTGACACCTCTCCCATCATTCTCCGATTTACAAAATTCCCACAATTTTGAATCTAAAATTTCGCTTACAGAATTATATATAAGGATTTGCTGTCATTATCTTTAAATTAGCTATCCTTCATTCGATTGTTTTCACAGTTACACCATCCGAAAGGGCTACAAAAAAGGTGTCTCGACATCTATCTATATATATTAAAAGAATTTGGTCAAAACCTATTTCCAATCGCCCAGCCTCTCCTAATGGACCGATTTTGATGATTTTTGTTTTAAAATGTGTCTTATTACCTGTAGATATGTCATCAAGCATTTACCGAAGTCCTAGGACATTAGGGCTACGCCCCAGTGGCCCTCAAAGTTTCAATGTTAATCTTATGGAAGGTCAATTCTTAAGGAAGAAGAAGAAATATTTCTTTTGATTTTATCAAGGACACAAAAACAGCTGTTCGTATGAAAAGCTTAAAACAGCTGATTTTGATCAACAACTGATTTGGATCAAATCAGTATCAAATGTAGTATTACCTTTTTGAGGTTACATTGACGAACTAAAAACAAACACAAACAAAAATCAACGAAAAATGCTAACTATATTTTAATTCAATTCAAACATTGGTTGTTACAAACCTATTATATATAAAACAGCTAATTTGGATCAAAAACTGAACATAATCATACACAGATATTTCAAGTCTTATATATTATCATCCGTTCAGCCGCTATTCACCCGAGAAGGAGCCCCGGTATACAATCCTTCAAATTTCCCATATTAATCTTATGGAGATAATGTTTAATGAGTTTGAGTCAGCTGCCAAATAAAACAGCTAATTTATGCTCGGTCACCTATGTACAAACGAGCAAAAGATTAACGAGATTCTTTATCGAATTTTCCACCTGCGAGCGAAGCGAAACAGCCATCTGAGGCCGAAGGCCGAGCCGGGGTTGGGATGCGGAGCGTCCAGGGGCAGAGCCCCTAGTTTTTTGTTAAAATGTACGGTCTTTGAGTAAGTTAGGCTTGAAATTTTCAAACAGCCGCCATTTTGAAACTCAAGATTGGATTTAATCTCTTATTTTTCTTGAGATATATCATTGTTAGGTTAAACTTCATGCCAACTTTGAACTCAATCAGTCAAACCGTTCTCTAGATAAGAATTATTTTGTACAAAATCCAAAATGGCGGATATCTAGAAAACGAAGCGTTTTCGGGTCTGTGTTTATATGAACTTGTTTTTCTTATTTTGACCCAAAGTTTGGCACTTTACTTATGGTACACCCTGTAGGCCTATACAGGATGGAAAAAAGTCTTGAAACGGTTTAATATTTCGTATATAAAGAACATTTGAAGGTATATGTGATTGAGGAACCTACTCGATGTAAAAATACTGTTTTATTAAGATTTCAACAAATGTATCCGCCATCTTGGATCCTCCATTTTGAGTGTAACTTTGTTTTTTTTAAATGGGAAGGTGGTCATGTGATACATCATTTCGATGTAGAATTTCAAGAGAAAACCAACGGTGAAATTTGCACATCCATATCTTTAACCGATTAACAATGGCGGCCAAAGAACAATGAAATCGTCTTTTCCGATTTGGCTCCATTTTCTGTACTATTTAAAAAAATATATTAATTATTCTTCTTTTTATATTTAGAATTAAACAAGCTTTCAAACGATATGCCACTCAACGATATTTGGTTGAACACTCGAAATCAATTTTGAAAAAATCAAAATGGATGTAAATTAAAAATTTTAAATACTCCCAAATATCTTAAATATTCCAAACAGAACCATTGGAAATTACCTATGTTTATTCCAGAAATGTAATTCAATAGATACATCTACATATATAAAAGCCAAATACCACTCACTGACTCATCACGATTTCTCAAAAACCACTCAACGGATTGGAATGAAGTTTGGTATGTAGCTTCCTTTATTGCCCTAAGTGCTCGCTAAGAAAGGTATTCAAAAACTTTGAAATTTTAAGGGGGGTTTGGGGGTCAAAGTTACTAAAAATTCTACCGAACGGGTTTGAATGAAATTTGATATGCAGCTTCCTCTAGGGCCCTAGGTGCTCGCTAAGAAAGGTTTTGAAAAAATATGAAATTTTAAAAGGGGGGGGGATCAAAGTTACTAATAAAAACATCGAATGGATTGGAATGAAATTTGATATTTAGCTTCCTCTAGGGCTCTAGGTGCTCGCTAAGAAAGGTTTTCAATACATTTGTAATTTTAGGGGGAGTTGGAGGCGGGGGGAGGGGTCAAAGTTACGAAAAATCCCCATAAGAAATACATAGTGTAATATATTTATTGATATATTTTTTTTTGTTAATATACATTTAATTTTGATTTGTCTACCCGTGGAAAGCCGGGTCGGGCAGCTAGTAGGTTATGAAGTTAAGAGAGGATCATATTTGTACTTTTATTAAATGCTGTCTTGAGGATAGTTTACAGATTAAAAATACAATAATTATTGTAAACTATTTTGTCGAACAATTCTATTTATTAGAAGTGTAGCCTAATCATTTCTAACTGACGAGCCTTACACCGACAATACCGGACAGACAAGTTAAAAGCAAAGCATTTACCCTTTCCCATTAGGACGGTTATTTTGCTTTTCTAAGTGAAACTTAAACGTGACTTCCGTTCCGTAAGCAGTGATCCATGTAAGGGAACTGTGAGACGCCTACTCTTCATTCTTGTCTGATGAGGAAGCGTGATATCGATGTCACGGCGCGACGGTAGATAGAAAGGATCACGATGTAGAGTTAGGGGAAGGTGTTGAAGGAAAGTGTAGGCGTGAGTGAGAGAGTAAAGCATAGCAATAGCGAAACTCATATTTAGCGAGTTTCCATAGGAAAGATGTACTGTTGCAGTGAGTCCTGTAGTGGGAACTATTTTCGGGGGCACGTTTTGCGGTGTAATTAAAAGTGATATATAATATATTGTGTTCGTACTCTAACGGCCGCATTTTAGTCCGATTTGGTCAAACATTTTTACTGACGTTGGTTTTTCAAGTCACTCGGACGAGTTCGTTACGTAAAAAATCCAACAACAGGAAGAATTTTTTTGACAGAAAGTTAACGTTTTTTGACATTTTTCGTACCTGATTGAAACTTTTTTGGGTGTATGTAAAAGAAATCTACATAGGAGAATATTCTGCAATTTTTAACTTCCCGCTAAGAAAATTGAAAATTTTCTAAAATCGGGAAGTTATTGGTTTCACCCCGTTTTTCGAAAATCGAGTATTCATCAGATCTCGACGTTTTGAGGTCCTAGGAATCTTCCCTGACCACTCCCGAGAGGGTGTCACCCTGTCTGTATGTATGTGTGTGTGTGTATGTAAGTATGTGACTCGCTTATAACTTTTGAACGGCTTAACCGATTGGATCCTACCAAACGGCGTTCTAAAGTGTTCCATCAAACTTAGATTTCCTGAAAATTCCAACTAATTCGGACCAGTAGGTTCTGAGAAATTTCGAAAAAACTAAGAAATAAATTGTTTTTCAAATCAGGATTTTTTTTTATAACTTTTAAACGGCTTTACCGATCAATTCCAAAATCTAATCAGCTTTTAACCTTGAAAAGCGACGTCGATCGCTACCAGTCCGGTCAAAATCGGTTAATTCGTTCGTGAGATATCGTGAACGAAAGAAAATAAAAAAAAGTATTTTTTCTCAATTTCTCCGAAATTTTTCATCAGAAAAAATTTTGTTGTCGATTCTTTCAATGGACTCGAAAAACTGCATCGATTGCCGCAAATCGCATAAAAATCGGTTGATTCATTCGCGAGATATCGTGAACGAAAGAAAATCAAAAAAGTGTTTTTCCTCAATTTCTCCGAAACGTTTCATCTGAAAAATTTTTGTTGTTGATTCTCTCAATGGACTTAAAAAACTGCATCGATTGCCGCAAATCGCATAAAAATCGGTTGATTCATTCAAAAGTTCCAAAAATAGTGTTTGTTGTAAGTTACATGGATGGCCTTTAGGGTCAACCGTTTTCCAAATTTTTTTTCTTTTACACACGTCCTTATAACTAGTCCGGTTTCTCAAAAATCGATGAAAACGTAAAATACCATAAAGGTACCCGGGTCAAATACACGTGGACGATTTTACCGTGGGGCAGTTCTGTTACGAGTCCGATTGCGAGCGAAACGATATATAGGTAGTTAAAAGCGGAACTACAGACTTGAAAACCGTAAATACGCGTGAAGGTGTGAATCAAGGCTATCTAAGTTGGCGGACAAGTAGGGAGCCAAAACAAACGTCGAACTTCTAACTAATGAGTCTCGTTTCTAAATGTAATCTCCTTTCGTGTACTCGTTTCATTGAATTGAACTCATGTAGGCTAAGCAATAACTTGTAGAGGTAAAGGTGGTAATATGAGCCCCTACTTACATTTTTATTATAATAAATTGTGTTTAATGGTTTTAACTACATTATTTATGTTGAACTTAAAGTATAACATTTGGTGAATATATTAACAAAATATGGAGTTGATTAAATACATAGAAAGTAAAAAAAAGTAAAAAATCCAAACAAGTCGTATTGTTGAAAAAATGTTCTGTGCTGGTATTATGAGCCCCTAAAGTAAATACATGGAAGACACAGTTACAAAAGATTAGTCATACAAATATCCATATAAATATGAACATTGTATTTTATTAAATAAAAACCCTAAACAGTGTATATAAGTAGAAAAACAAACAGAAAATAATTTATGTTCTGCAAAAATCACAAACGTAAACGTCTTTTTCGGCCCCAGCACAGTCATTGTGCGCCCACATTTCGTACATCATACACTGTATCCAGAGTTCTCCATGTTGATCTGCTGAGTATAATCCCTCACAAAACATACAGGGTGTGTGCTCATCTCCGGGATTAACAACTCCTACTGGCATTTCCCAAACAGACTCTCCGGAATTGACGGAACAGTCTGATTCATCTGAATCTTCGTCTACAAGAATTTTCCGTTTTACAGGTCGTTTAACTGTGGTACTTTTCTTTTTAGAAGCCTGGATTTTTTCTTTTCTTCGATTCTTCTTTTTTTATCTTCAGTCAATTTCTTTTTTTCCGCAGCTTCTAGAAGAGCATTCTTGTAGGGCGATGACGTGACAAGAGCAGCTTTTGAGGGTTTTGGTCCTTTGTTTGAAACCTTTTTCTTCGGTTTGGGCACAGGCCATATATCCTTTGGTGATACAGCGGGTGTAGAACGTTGTTGTTGTTTCCCACATTCACCGGATGGACCTGCAAAGGCTAGGTCTTCAGTGGATGGTCGAAACAGGGTGGATGTGGTGGGTTGTCGCTGGATCTCGGGTGAATTGTCGTCATTTAGGCTTTGGTTGATCTCTTCAGGGTCATCGACGTCCTCCTCTGAGAGTTCAGTAGGTCTGCCAATGTTTTGTACCATTTGAGCATGTGCATGCTTTCTCATCCTTGCTTGCAGTAGGGCCTCCATGTTGAGCGTCTCTTCAGATGATGTTGCAAAATCTGCAGCAATGAAGACATTCCTATTGCATGGATACAATCCGGTCGTTTTAAACCCATTCACAGCTATTGACCCTGTCTGGCAAGTCACATATGCTTGTCCCAGAAGTTCTGCAATATCGTAGGGTCCCACACGTTTTTCGCCATGTCTAATATATTGGCGTATTTGTTCACTGTAGTGGTGTTTTAGAGGCCCCAGGAATGACTTGTCTAAAGGTTGTAGCTTATGTGAAGTGTGTGGGGGCAAACTTACGATTTCTATGAAGTTATCCCTTGCAAGATTCACGATATCTATATTTTTCGTATGGGAATTGTGACCATCAAGGATCAGAAGCACTGGATCTTCTTTTGTGGGCTTAGTTTTTTCAATGAAATGACGTAGCCAGTCAGTAAATAAGTTAGATTGAATCCACCCTGATGGGTGGCACCTACCAATCGCTCCTGGTGGAGCACCTTTCATTAGAACATGTGACATATTCTTCCGCGGAAAAATTAACATGGGAGGAATGAAGGTACCCCCTGCACTCATGCAGCAGATGACGGTCACAAGAGCGCCTCTTTCAGCTGAGCTAAGAGCTCCTACTTGTCTCTTTCCCCTTAAACCAATTACTCTGGGAATTTTGCTTTGGACCACTGAAATTCCCGTCTCATCGACATTAAAGATTCTGTCGGCTGGGTAGTTGTGTTTACTATACTCAGCTTCTAAGATGTCAAAGAAATTGTTGACTGCCTCTTTGTTAAATCCATTTGCCCTCGAAAATGAAGTTGCTGAAGGTTTCAATACAGATAAGACATCCTTGTGCCGCCTCATAAAGTGGTCAAACCACGCCCTACCAGCTAACCCCTCTCTTGTGAATGGATTTTTGATTCCGTTTCTTTCACAAAGTTGGTACGCTATTCTGCGAACATCTTGCCTGGTTAGACCGTAAAATTTGCTCTCCATCAGAAGCAGGTACTCAACTAGCTCCCTTTCCAACTCATCTCCCATTATAGTTTTCCTTCCCAGTCGAGTGGCAGCGGCTTCTTCCGGCGGTTTGTCAACTCGAGCAAGCCTTTGCAGAGTCGGTCTTGGGACAGAAAATGTCTGGGAAGCCTTTTTCAAACCCATTTCTTTGTTCCTAACTGCCTTTATTGCCATAACCATCTCATCAGTATTCCATTTTTTTCTTTTAGGTGTAGGTTTTGAGCCTAGAACCTTTCGTGGCATCTGAAACAATAAAAGTACGAACACAAGTTGTAGTGTATGTAATATGAGCCCCTCAAAAATTGGGGCTCATATACCAGGCACAGAAGGGGGCTCACATTACCAACATCGCCATATTGAATTTCCTCAAACCATAATCAACCTTTGATACTGTCTAAATTACTTATCCCCTACATTAAATCACAGTTTAAAACCTACTCTATCAGATCACATAGCCTATAAGAGTAAATGTTATCGAATAGTAACCGTAATTAAACGCTAAATAGGTACCTTTTAAAGTTTTCAGTGGAAGTAAAACACAAACACCTGTTGCAACCATCAACTATCATACACAACTGAACCAGAGCGCTCTAGTAGCATAAAAAGGAACTTAATATAGTGTTTCCAATAATTTCCACGAGGTTGTGTGCACAGTATGACCAGATATTATTGGGGGCTCATAATACCTACATGGCTCATATTACCACCCTCACCTCTACATCATCGAAAAACGCGTTTTTGACCTTTTAACCCCCTCATAACTATTCCCCAAGCTCACGAAAGAGATGCTCAATGCCCCTAGGTCTCAAAATATATTGCATTTACGAATTTTTGATAGTCCAATTTTTCTGTTTAATAACCACTACTTTCCTTTTAAATCTTCCCACTTGGGCGGGCGGGGGGAGGGGGAGCGTGAATTTGTTTTCCTTCATTCTTATGCTAAAAAGAGGTTTTTTTTTATCAAATCTGAAGTTTCTAGAATGACTTCCCGTTTTTCCCTAATTTTTTCCTTTAACCAGAAATCTAGGGTCTTAAAAAAGGTATTTTCTTAAGCCATAACCTTCCTATTTCATATTTGTTTAAATGCAAAAAAATGTTTTGTGTACCCCCAAGCCCCCTTCAGGAGGGGTGATATTGGTAGACGTTTTTCTACAATGTTTATGATAAAAAGTAGGCCTATATGTGGGTAAAATATCGCACCCGGGTGTATTAATTGTAACAAATGCTTTGTTTTTTTATCATATCACTCTACTAAATGAACATTACTTCTTTGTGGTTAATTAAAGATGCTGGTCGTACTAAGCTACGCCCGTTTTAAAAATTGGCAATGTTCTTAACATTTTTCAGGAAATTATTAATTTTTGAAAAAAAAACTCGTAATTTGGGTAAAGACGTTCTAACTTCCCTCAACTATTCTGTATCTCTAGTAACTTCCTTTAATAAAATTATACATTTTTACAATGTGTAGGCTACTAGATTCGGACAAAATTAATTATTAATTAACACGGTTAGAAAATTGTTACTGGCGAATTTCCATAGGAAAAATGAGCTATTGCAGTGACCCTTAGGCCACGTTCATAATGAAATTTCTTTACATTGTGCAACCGAAAATGTACCCGATAAGCACTTCTCATGTATCATGTATCATAATTAATATACAGTTGACAGTAAAATTAATTATTTAGGCCAGTCGGTAAAGGTCAATTTAGACCAAAAGTACCAGTAATTAGCAATACGGCTGATTTTTTTTTATAAGTACATTAAAATATGTAGATTAACATAAAAAAAAGTTTACCAGTCTATCGATTTCCCAAAGTCGAAAAAAAATCGATTATCATTTTCTTTTCGATTATCCTTAATATTTCGAGCTGAGGTGAAGATAGAGGAAAATAAAAAATACCACCGTGTAGGGGAGGTATTTTTCAACAAAAAAGGTCATATGTATTTATTTCGTCCGAGCAATGGTTTGTCCGGAAAAAATTCGATAATGCAGGTATGTATTTTGCAGCAGGGGAAATCACTAAAAGGGGACATCTTATTCATATATGAAGCGTTGGCTCATTCTAAATTGGCCGAATTTTAATATATCGAATTGAAACTTGACATAGGAGTTAAAAT
>JAGFPH010006444.1:5333-17182 GCA_018207615.1 Philaenus spumarius | reverse complement strand
AGCGGAACGAAGACTGCGTTAGCTTGGTTGCAAACAAATTCTACTAATATATTCAGCACCTTCGTGGGTAGACCAATTTCCCATTGAATAGTTCGTTGCAACCCTAACACTTTTAAATTTGCTCACCTCACGTCAGCTGCTTGATCGAATTATTTCAAAGTCAAATTTAAATAATGCTGTTGTTAAAATTTATCATTCGAAGTGAACAGTTTTGACGCTAAAAAATCTGAGACAATATGGCGTGTGTTTGTATAATTCGGCAGTTTGTACTTGTGAATACCTGATGATTTATTCATTTGTTTTCTTGGTACTCATGACTGCTCCTAGTAATTCAATCTAGCAGTAAAGGCCGACCTGTGGATCTAGTTGCATCTAGCTGACACTTGATACTTATCTCATTAGCAGTTACAGTATTCAGTGTTGCCAGATAGATGTAGCGACACCAGTGTAGAGTGAATAGAAACTGCAGTAGGTAGTATTATTACTTTGGTGTTTTGACAATCAAAGCCTTAGTGAAGCAGTAAGACCAATTTTTGTCTAATATAGGCTGTAATAAAAGTGTAAAGTGTGATTTGTTTTCTTTGAAATTGATTTAGTTTTTAAAGTTTTTTGATTTAAAAACAAAATTTTATGTTCAGTTCCAGTCTGGCAATTAAATCTTCGTTTTATACCTATTCAAAAACTTACCATTATACACTTTGTGGAGCTTCTGAGAAAATATTTGACAAAATTTATTTTCATTTTTAATTTAAGGCCAATTCCGTGATGGATTTAATAATTTTATAGCAATTGGATGATTTGGAATATTAGACTTAATATATGAGTTTATAGCTTTCTTACTTTTACTTTCTCCCCCTATACCATAGTATATGGAGAAAGTATTGTATTCGTCAAAATTTTCGAGTTTGAGTTTTTGGTGGAAATATCCGTATTGGGTCCCCCTGAACCTAAAAAAGTGGTTTTCGGAGTGATGTCTGTGTGTGTGTCTGTATGTGTGTCTGTGTGGATGTTATCAGACCTAGAGCCTAAACCAGTCGTCCGATTTTGATGAAATTTGGTGTGGAGGTACTAATCCACGGTATCTCCAGGCGTTTTTTCTTTTTTGTGACTTTTTTATTTTTAAGGGTAATTTTCCCATAAAAACCCTTAAAATAACGGAAAATCAATTTTTATAAAAAACGGCTCTAACGATTTTGATTAAAGTTTTATAGTTTATTAGGGACCTAAAGTACTATAAACTGTAAAATTTTAATCAAAATCGTTCGAGCCGTTTTTGAGAAAAGTTGGTTTTTCCGTTATTATATGGATTTTTATGGGAAAACAACTTTAATACAAAATCATCTCTCTTACCCCACCCTACAAGTCACCTTGAATCTGTTTAATAATTTAAATATGTTTGTGAGAAAGTATGTGCCAGTTCCTGGTACCGTTTATTTTAAGCTGTTTTCAGTAATATTTATATTTTAGTGGGAGGGGATTAACAATACTATTTAAACGAAATGAGGTTTTGTTGTATTCCTTCTTAAAGTATTTTCAACATATGTCACTCAAAAATTTCGTAACTGTCGATTATTTAACTGTTTAAGACATTAAATTTAAGATGTTTTCAAGACAGAAAATATTAATATTTAAAAAAAAATGTTTTTGCTTACACACTTACTCAGCAAGGGATATTTAATTAAATTAAAAGTGAAAAAACCTAGACCAAGACAGAGTTGAACCCGGGACCTTAACGTTTCCGTCGTAATGCTCTGCCAACTGAGCTACTCTGATCGCTCCAGATAATGATCGATGTTATCTCACTTGTACGGTTTTACTGGAATTATTGAATTAACAGATTGAATACCTCGTGTATACGACATTGAAAACAATCTCAATTCTTATACACAACAAAAAAAATTAAAATAAAATATTAATAATAACACCACTGTAAGCTGCAAAATAAGAATTGAGATTGTTATCAATATCTGGAGCGATCAGGGTAGTTCAGTTGGCAGAGCATCACGACGGAAACTTGAAGGTACCGGGTTCAACTCCAGGTCTTGGTCTATGTTTTTTCACTTGTAATTTAAATAAGAAAATATTAGTTTTCTCTCTCTGTCAAAATTTATTCTCAGGTGGAGAAATAAAATCTGTTAAATGTTTTTAATAATTTTTTTTAGACTATCATTTATTTTGTAATGTGAAAAGTATTTAATACATTTAAATACAATTATACTGGGTGTTTCAAAATGAATATCGGGGTTTAAAGGCTTTGTAGAATTTATTACATTTAACTTACAGTTATAAAGAATACATCGAATGAAAGAGCAACTCAAACAGTTTTGTTGGTACTCCAGTGGGCATGCACATGCACTGTTCCCTCTATCTTCTGTTAGAAAGCGCTACTAGCAAAAAGGGTGACTAGTGAACAGAAAGCTTTTTGTGATTTACAGTTTGATAGATTTACTATACTATATGCTCTGAAGAAAAAAGGAGAAAATATCGCCTTCCAGTGGGTTCCATCTCATTGCGGAATAAGCGGCAACGAGCAGGCAGACAAAATAGCAAAACGTGTCACAAAAATGGGCCCTGTCAAGCCACCAAAACTAGCACTAAACAAATGCAAAAATATAATCTGCAAATCAATAACAGATGAATGGATACAGAGATGGAGCACAGACACTGTCGGAAGATCGTTATTCGAAATTCAAAAAGCTCCGACGCCTGCAAACTGGTACAGAGGTGTCAGTCGCCACATTGCGACCTTCATTACGAGAGCTAGAGTCGGCCATATCATTACGAACAGCTATCTGAAAAGATTCCGACTAGTCGATTCCGAAACCTGCAATAACTGTGGAATGGAGGAGGAAACGCTGAAGGACATACTACTCGAATGCTCGAACGAAAACACAGCCAGGACGGCCCTTCTAACAGCACTAAAAGGCATTCCAAACCCCATGAAAGTTATACCACAAAAGAAAGAGTACTGGGCATTGGCAGCTGCGGTTTATCACGGACACCGAGTCGTCGGCATTACCTGAAGCCGGAAGCTTGAAAGAAGAAGGAAGTAAGAAGTAAGTAAGTTTGTAAGGAATGAATCTGTAGTGACAGTGCAACTTGCGTTTCGTATGAAATTCAAATTCAATCCCTCCAAGTGATCATAACATCTGCAGATGGTATCATCAGTTTGAAGATACCGGCTGTCTTTGTAAATGGAAGAGTATGGAAACACCAAGAGTGACTGAAGAATGTGTTGAACGAGTGATAGAGTCTTTCTGACGGCATGCGATTTTTAACTTCGGGGGTTCATAAAGGATCAGGTGTTTACACTGTACAAACAAGGTTTGGGACAAACTCGGCCATCAACTTGATGTGTGCCGGATGACTAATAGTGCTCAAATTGAACACTAGTAGGAAAAACTGTTTGAGTTGCTCGTTCATTTCATGTGTTATTTATAATTGTAAGTTAAATGTAGTAAAAACAACAAAGCCTTTAAACCCCGATATTCATTTTAAAACTCCCGGTGTATGATTGAATATCATTATCCAATAATTTAATCTTAGAATAGTTACTTACCTTCCATTATGTAGTAGTATAAGTTTGGGAATTATTGATTATAGCTCGTAACCGTTGACAAATGGTTGTCTCAACAGATCCACATCAAAACAATCTTCTGGGATCGAGACAACTCCTGCATATGGCGCTCCTCTACTTGACCATTGTTTCCTTCGTATGGTGTTTTTTTGTTCGGTGAGAAGCCACCTTGTCTAGTTATTTAGTTTTTTTCTATAATAATATAATTCTTAAAACCTGAAAATCTTGTCTTTGTCGTACTTTTCTTTCTTTATACAAATAACTTTTTTTAGTTTTCGGGTTTTTAATTGTATAACCGTATTTTGCAGCTCTACTTAATTGTTATAATTTTTTTAACACTTTCTACTCTCTGTGCAGACTTTCCGAAAGCGGAGAAGGAGCCGTGGTCTATACTTTAGTCGATTCCGCAACGAGCGAGCTTCAACAACAAGCAGCTGCATCATCGTCGGTACCGTCGCAACAACAACCGCAGAATAAATCGGTACCTGTGTCCGTGCCGCTACCGCTACCTTCGGAAAGCGATGCTCCCAACACCACATCGGCTCAGTACATTGTCCGCGCAGAACCTAAAATTACCAAACTTCCCCCTCAAACAGAGCACGATCCTGGTAAACTACCTGAGACCGTTACTAGCGAACAAGAACCTGTCAGCAACGATACGGTCACGACGACACCTCCTGGTGAAACGACAACCCAGCATGATGCTCACGAAGATATACCTTCTTTCAGTGAATGGGCTCAGAAGCAACTCGAAGAAGCGGAAAAGCAGAAAGGTAGGTGGACACGTTCACATGATGCTGATTTAAATGTATGAGTGTGTTTAAAACTATATGATTTTGTGTTTTAGATACTCTTTTTTCTTCCTTTTTTTAAAATTAATTTCAAAAACGTTTTTTAATTATTAGTCTTTTAACGTTAACTAAAACTGTACCAATCATCCAATATCATATAATATGGCTGCATAGGTTTTATCCACAGATTAAGAAATATTCCCTTGACGGAAGTAGACTTCCAAGAAGAACTTAAAACAATTGAGTATATTGCTGCCCATATTCAGGAAACAGAACAGGAAGTTTAAAATTAAAGAACTATCTCAATAGAAAGACAATTTTTGTGTGTTTAATCACTGTAAACATTGTCCATGAACTAGGTCGCATATAAAACCAGAAATAATTTGCATGGATGTGTATTGTGTAAACA
Source organism: Philaenus spumarius (assembly GCA_018207615.1). Taxonomy (NCBI): domain Eukaryota; kingdom Metazoa; phylum Arthropoda; class Insecta; order Hemiptera; family Aphrophoridae; genus Philaenus; species Philaenus spumarius. Next base: position 12,405 of record JAGFPH010006444.1, on the reverse strand, counting down.
ATAAGAGCAAATGAAAAAACAAGTTTGAAGGCACAGGAGTATACCAGTTGTCAAGCAGCGATTGTCCAAAAAATATATATAGACAGTATAATAGACAGTTGTATATAGATGTATAATAGACAGTTGTTCACGTACATACAGGCGATAGGCCTATGTTTACGTACCTTAATAAAATGAAAAACGAGTTTTATTTTTAATGTTTTCTCCAAAATAAAAAATTCTTTTGTTCAGCATTTACTTTACATAATTCTAAAAAGGTAATAATGAACAATGAAGGATAGTAACAAATAATAAAATCACTAAAATCTAACCTCCGATAATTCCGCAAGTATTAAATAAACATATTATATTGTAGGCGTGTAGGCCTTTGCACGTTTTAATTTGTGAATAAAATTGAAATCCGAAATAGATTTGTTGAATTTTATAGAAGTCAAAAGTATTGTATGGTGAACAAATATTGTTCTCACTCACAATATGGTTATAGGCCTAAGTGATAAGTTACATCGTCACATCATCTGTGACTTTTATTTTCTTTTTCTTACTCGTTTCGGGGCTTATGTCTAAAAATCAGAGCTTCACTCATTAGAGGTCGTCAAAAAAGTAATGTTTTGTCGTAAAAAGTGTAATATTTTGACATATTTAATACAAGTGAGAGTAAGATCTCAAGCAAACAATCAAAATTGCGTTGTACGAAGGCCGATGCCAAACCAAAGTTTTTAGACATCAGTAAATACAAAAATAAAGAATTTAACAAGTAAAACATTGTTGACAACCGGAATATTTCCATTCAAATTCAATGTTTTGCGTTAACATATTTTTCTTTTTCTGGGGACCCCCAAGAAGTGTTCCCCCCCCCTCCCCAGAAGAGGTCCTGGATCCGCCACACACGTCCGCATTAGAACTTTGTCCACACTAATCAAAACTCTTTTGTTATCTTTCTCTTTACGAAAGTACTGGATAGTTTTCCTCGCCTGTCCATGTAATACTTCACGCTTTTTTGACGAACTCATGTGAGCACTTTTAAAAAATCGTTGGTACAAGTTTATTATTAAATCACAACTGACACTCAAACACAAATTAGCACCACGGAGGTAAAGCTTAAACTAATCATTTTTAAAGACAATGGGGAAATGGTTAAGTGGGGGTATAAATTCATCTACTTATAAAAACAAACATGGTTGAAGTCTTCTAAGAAATGATTAGGTGTTCCTAGTACCATTAGGGATGCATCCGCTACTGTGTAAACTCACTCATTGAATTATTTTGTTAATTCTCTATAACAAAAGTGTTAGACCAAGTGTATTTCCACTTTTAGTAATTTGAATTAGTTTTGCACTATTATAATGGCAAAAAATTTACAACTGCAATAACAGTTAAAAAATTAAAAAAACCCTCCCAAAGAACTCGATCAAAAATAAAAATAGCAAAAAAAAAATGTATAGCATCAAAGTCTGCTTAATAAACAGCTAATTTTAAAGTTTTTTAATGGATATTCACACTGTGTTTGGTATTTATTTGCTTAGAATGAATTACTGAATCATAATAATTCAGATTCACAATCATGCTAATATATAAGTTAACTTTAAAATAAAATATAAAAAAACTATTGTATATAGAACAATTACCAATTAATTGGTGACGCACCTCTCTTAATGAGAGTCGGTCATAATCCCCTGTGCTTGTTGAGACAATTCTGAGAACGACCTGTTTGCACAAAGTATAGTAAATAATACAGTATTTAAATTAATATGACATATCTTACAAATTGCTTGTAAATAATATTGACTAAATTTGATCAATTTAAATAAAACATTAGTCAAACATTCACTTCCAGTTTTGAAACTAGCCTTTGTTATATTGTAATTTCTTCTTGCAACAAAATAAACCAATTTTGAGCCCACTGCAGTTATTTCTACTTTACTGTCGAATGATTTCAATATTTCCGAATAATTTTCTATGTTTAGACGAGAATACAACGGGCGGAGGCGGGCTACCATCAGGAGGTGGGTTGAAGATGCGCAACAAGAACTACGCGTCGCCTGATTGCGGATCTAAAGTCGTGGCAGCGAATCCTGAAGCTGTGAGCGCTGGATCATTACTTTCGTCTTCGCGTGATGAATACATGCTCAACACTTGTACATCAAGGATATGGTTTATTATTGAACTTTGCGAGGCAATTCAGCCAAGAAAGGTGAGCTGCTTGAGTTATACAACAAAAAACATTTAAAAAAGACTTAAAACTTGTGTTTTTTAAAAAGCATTTTGATTTTTAAATATATCACAAGATTAAATTCTTAAATTTTAATCATTAACTTCGTGGACATTTGTTTCAAGTTAGTTATGTTGTCCATTCATGTTGTGTTATTTTATTATTTTACTTAGGATCACAGATAACAGTAAAAATTTGTCCTACCCAGTTTTTAATGTAGAGTTTAGATATTAGCTGTAACCAGTGAAATGTAGTGGTTTTATCGTTTGATTATTTCTGTTGTATCATGGGGATCCACCACTTGGTCCTTACTGAAGTAATTTTCTTTCCATCAATCAACTTCTTTTGGAGTGTGGAAAATTAAAGCATGTTCGTAAGAGGGTTTGCCTACCTAATTGCATTCAGAGGATGCTTGGTGATGATACCCAAAACCAATATGGTGATTAATATGGTTTTACCATTTCTCCATCGTTTGAATGTGATTGGTAACGTTTAAAGATACTTGTCGTCTTGCCCTATTTTGTTTATCCTTATTGTATTTATGTATTACTGTATATGTTTTATAGGCTATACCCACCTTATTTTTTGAACACTGTGCAATCCCATGCTTTCCTGTTGTCAAATTGTCAACACCACAGCACAGCTCAATTTTTTACAACAACACAAAAACACTGAACACAAGAAGAACATGAAATTGCACAAAATTGTCTTACATTTCGCGAAGACTAATGTCAGTGACATTATGGCTTAGTAAGCGTCTAGCAGACCTTTGTCCACCAGAAGGCACATAATATTATATCGGTTTCTGAAGAAGCGAAATGTTATCAGTCTTCGTGAAACGTAAGACAATTTTGTGCAGTTTCATGTTCTTCTTGTGTTTAGTGATTTTTTGTGACTTTGACGACCGTGTTGACTCGGTAGCCCTCTTTTTTTATGTGCTTTTGTGTTGTTGTTTGTGCTGTGTTGTGGTGTTGACAATTCGACAACAGGAGAGCAAGGGATTGCACCATGGGCACAAAATAAGGTGGATGTAGCCTATAAAACAGTTTTTATAAAATAAATATCACCCAGCCTAAAAAGTTTAGTGTCCTTTAGAACAAAAATACTGTTTTATATTATTTATTATTATTCGTAACTAGTTTCAATGGTGTATCAAAATTAAATGTTGAATTTACATATCTGTAAGTGATTTTTGGTATCGCAATTTTTTTATTTAATTTATGAGCCTTATTTAAATGCCTTCCGATTTTTAAGCGATGATAACCACTCAGGTTTTTGCTTAAAAGAAGGTCTTTTGCATCTACATAATTTCAAAGCTAATAATTCTTTTGAATTTATAGAAGTTGAATAGAGTGAAATGAAACCAACTTAAGAAAAGAAATTATTTTTTGAACTGTAAAATGTGCACCACGATTCGTATGTTTTGAGCATTTTGAAAAAATGATTGAACATATAACAAATAAAACTTACACAAAATTTCACAGAAACTCAGAGTTCTCAATGGAAAACCAGTAACTTCCCTCGCCCTAAAACGGCATGTCGGTCAGTCAAAGTTGTACATCAAGGTTATGATCATTGTATTTTTATCGATAGTGTGTTCATAGTGCGATCAGAATTCTTTCCATGGGGAACAACTGTAAACTCCGAATTTCAGATGGGGGGGCCTGGAACGATTGCGAAACGGTGTGCGAAGAAAGAGACCAGAAAAATGGGCCAATGGCTCCCTTTTCTTGTTCACGACAACGCGCCATGCCAAGTCGCTTTTGATTTGCGAGTTTTTGGGCGGAAAACGTGTTCCTGTGTGTCCACATCTGCCTTACTCAAAAGATCACCAGATTTAGCACTATGCGACTTGTGGCTCTTCCCAGAAATATAAAAAACCTGCTAAAAAGGTAAACATTGTGACACCATTCCCGACATTGAGATGGCCACGACCCTTACGAAAGAAGCTTTCCAGATGTGCTTTGAGCCCTGGATTCAACGTTGGGACAAGTGCATCGCTAGCCAGTGACAGTATTTTTAAGGAGATTAATTCAAATTTTATGTAAAGTTATTACTTTCTTTTGTAATAAAACTATTCACCTTATTTTTTTATCACACCTCCGAAATTGTACGTGAACAACCTGTACGGAAAACTGTTTTTATGTGGCAAGGAGTGCACGAGTACATCATTGCATTTGATAGCGATTATTATAAAGCTGCCGTTATTTTCATAAATAAGTGCAGTAGTACAATAATATTCTGTATGTTTTCAGATTGAACTAGCTAACTTTGAACTATTCTCGTCCTCTCCAAGAGACTTCACGGTTTCTCTGAGCGACAGGTTTCCAACCAGAGATTGGACGATCGCTGGAACGTTTACAGCGCAGGATGAACGTAATATTCAGGCATTCAGTTTGCAACATTCCAACTTCTTCGGGAAATATGTTAAGGTGGAAATCCACTCTCATTATGGAACAGAGCACTATTGCCCGGTTTCTCTTTTCCGAATGTACGGCACGAGCGAGTTTGAGGTGAGAATCTTAGAATTATTTTATATAATCTTGTTTAATTTTGCACCGTTTATTACACAAATTTTTTTTAATCAGGTTTTGGACACTGTGGAAGCTCATCATAATGTCGTAGAAGACGACGATGACGATGATGATGATGATGAAGAGGTGGCCGGTGAAGGAGGCGATGCACCGAAGAATCTATTTGGCAGTGCAAGGGACGCAGTGCTCAGTATAGTAAAGAAAGCGGCGGAAGCTTTAGCCAAAACACCGGAAGAGTCAAAGGACAAAGATGCAACATTTTCGGACAGCAATGTAACGCATCAAAAAGTTGAAGAAATCTGTGTGACTCCTAGTTATATTGTTGTATGTGACAATTGTTCGGATCAGCTGTTTTACAAGTAAGTATATTACCTTCTGTACAAAGTTAGGTTGCATAAATAGGTTGAAAATATTGTACTTTGCAACCATAAACTGAATTTAATTATTATTCTGACATTTTCCATCATTTGTGTTAGAATAATTATACGTCGTTTCAGGAACATAAATGAATTTCTGTTATGAATTGATTAAAAACTAAGAGAACATTAACCTAGGTATGTAGGCCTATGTTTAATCTCCACATGGGGTTTTAATTCAGTTGTGTGCTAAGAAACTAAACTTAACAAATAATAGGACACTCCCTAGGCACCCGGTCAGTTGTTGTTCTAAACCCCGGATTGTCAACACGTATTTGACATCAGATGTGTTTGTCGTACTGTTTTTTTATGATTACATTCTACAGTCTTTTTCTGTGGTTTGGTTGCAACCCCGGTTGTAATAGATAATAATGTATACTATAGTTAAACCGAAAAAAGTATAAAAGATAATGAAATTAAACTTTGCTCCTTAATTTCTTTGTAAATGCTGAAGTTTTGGGGCAGAAAAAGTTTTCAAACATACAAGTTGACTGCAAAAATATTTGGTAAGGGTAGCTTAATAAAATATAAGCTTCCTCATGTTTTCATGACTGTTATCCTACTAAATTGTGTTCCGTCTATACATTGAGGATTTTAAAGTGTTTTTTTTTTATCATTGCCCACAACGTATGTAAGTTATTGTAATATCATGTACAGTACATATATTACTTTTCATCTAAATCGAACATGGTTGGAAGGAAAACCATACATTGCATCATTTGGTATGTCTTTTTGCAGTAATTAAATATTTTATGGGTGTTACTCCCATTAAATGTGGGATTAGTCGCAATTAAAATGATCGCAGTAGTAAGTTGACTGTGAAAACTAATTTTCTAATTTTTTGTTATTAATTCAACTGTATTAATAATTCATTATCCACTCACCTTTTATTTGTTCATATTTCAGAGTGTATCATCTGCTGAGCTGCCATGGTGACCATCTAGACGGTTTATTTCAGTCAGAGTTCCTGCGTAACACTTTAGTAAACAGTGAAGTATGTTCCGGGTTAGGACTGGACTTGAGAAGCGGTGCACCTTTCCCTGAAAAGCCTTCAGCTATCAGTAGTAAACCTAAAGCTATTGACTATCTGAAGACTGTATTACTACCAGAGTCGTTGGCTGCTATGTGCAACATCCTTGCTGTAAGTTCAAATTTTGTCTAAATGTCTAAATATAACTTTATGACAGCAAAGTCAATTTATAATCTTTTCATATTAACAAGATCTAACAATGTTTTCAGTTGAAACAACTACATTTTGTTGATCTTTATAATTAATAATTTATAGGGTACTAGAGTGCTCCGCCCCCCTGGTCGCTTCGCTCACCAACCCCTGAAGCTAAGCAAATGCAAACAGATTATTGTAAACTCTGATATTTTCACGGGAATAGTGATTGATTACGACTGAGATTGTTTATTTGTATATATAAGAGAAGCAATTTTCAAGTTATAAAATATAAGCAAAATGTGATACGGTAAAGCAGTATTTTAAACTGGTCAAATAGGCCTGTGAAGAATAAAGTTGGCGTAATAAGTGATAGGTGTTTGAATTATGATGTAGTAAGTTTTTTTCGTTGTGAATAATAATTACCTTGTCCTAAATTTGGCATTTTGGTTGCTATGATAATAAATCTAAATGCTTTCAAGAAACTTGTGTTAGTTCAGTATTATAGGCCTAACCTAAAATTGTGTTAAGCTTATAATCCAAATCACCTGTCTTATTTGTAATATGTAACAACAGATGTTTGAAATAAACAACATATATAATAATGCAGTAAGCCTTTTTCATTGTGAAGAATAATTACCTTCTTACAAATTAGTCATTTTGGTTGCTAAGATAATAAATCTAAATGCTTTCAAGAAACTTGTGTTGGTTCAGTATAGGCCTAACCTAAAATTGTGATAAGCTTATAATC
>JAGFPH010006443.1:48810-79111 GCA_018207615.1 Philaenus spumarius | reverse complement strand
AAACAATCAACCTGAAACGTGACCTTCAGAACTTACCACTAGTATAATAAAATAATGAAAACCCTTGAAAAGGCTGTATTTATTTATGCTTTTGTTTATAAAGTTGATTTTCTCTTTAGCTAAACACATCTTCAAAAGTTAACAAAAAACTTGATTTTACAGTTTCACTATAATTATATTACAATCAGAATTATCTGTTCATAGCTTCATCAGGTTGAAAACAATTTGAAAATACAAACACAGCATGCAAAACATAAACTGGCAATAATTTAAAATATTTTAATATTATTTTTTCAGCATTCAGCTCTATGAACTCAACAATTACTGCACTGTATCAGCTCCCCAAAAATCCTATTTAGATCCTATTCAGCAGCAGTAAAAAACGTGTAAACAAATTGTGATTGAAATGTCATACGCTCGTCTCGAGCAAAAGTGTGACAGTCAACATGGTGAAAACGTGATACAAAAAGCCTTGCATTAAACCAGCCTAACCTATTAAATAGTAACAGTAATGATGATGATTAATAATAATGAATAATAAAAAAATATATAAAGAAAAGTAAAATCGTGTAGAGTATTTTATAGTTCCTTTTATTTACGAAATTCTTTTTTTACATCTCAGATATGTGATCTCGTAATCACAAACCTCAGATATTGGGCGGACGCGTCCCCCCTCCCCGGCAATGACGCCCATGCCCTAGGGGCCATGGAAAACTGGCAACTCATCGGCTTTAAAGCTAGAAACCAACGAACTTATAACAACCACACTTACGAGTAACCAGCTTTGACAAACACAAATTTACATAATTTATTATAAAGAAATGTACTAGACACCACGAGGTTTAGTTGGGGCATACAAGCTCAACAGCGCTATACTCCCACCAGCATAAATAACTTACACTACGGGACTATACATGTCATATCGGCCCCCGAGAACCAATAGCCATGCACAAGAAGAAGTTAGCCAGCCATAATTTATTATCGAACCAAATCGCAAACATTTAGCCCGTAAGTTGAAAATCAGTCCCGATGAAAAATGTCCCGGTGTTGATCAATGGAGTTGTCTGGATGAAGCACAGCACACGGATAGTTTCTCAGTCGCTTTCTACTAGATAATCGGTGACACACTCAGGATCGATGATTCCCAGAATGTTGACTGATAGAACTGCCTCAATTGCTTCACCATTTAGTCTCAAACTGGGTGTTAGGTCTGGAATTAAACTTAAAAGCATGCATTTAATCTTAACAACATTAATTCTAAGATTAGGATCACTGAAATGTTGGCAACACTATTGGTATAAATAAAAGCATTTAATTCTACTTTACACAAATATACAAAATGACAATCTACAAGGAAACTTAAAAATAGAAAATATCAAAGAAGTAACAAAAATTAATACAATGAAATATATAACAACCATAAAAACATTGTACCAGATCATACAAATTTAATTTCTTGACTTTTTCTGGACTTCTGGCAACCTAGATAGAAATTTGATGACCTTATTTTCAAGCAAATCGATATATATATATTGAGTCTTACGAAAATGTTCAAATATAAAAATACAAATCTTTGAATCGTACTGGATTGTTACTTTATAAGAAATTATTTGTGATATAACACAGAAAACATGCTATTAATCAATTATGAAACTGAACAAATAATCCAGGATATGATTAAAAAAATGTATTTCTCCCCTCGCCGATACTAGAAAAGCTCATTTGCTAGGTAACAATTTAAAAACTGGTTTATTACGATTCGCAGAACCTCTACTATTTATTATATAATAATATATTATATATTGATCAAATAAATGGCTCGTCCAAGTGAACTAGATGTATTGAACAGAATCTTTAAGTAGATTTGAACTTTGAATCAGACTTGCCACACGTTTTACAGGGGCGATACAGTTTAAACTGTGGGGGGCGGGAATTTCAATTTCAGGAAAAAACATTGACATTATACAATAAATCGTGACTTTTGGGGACTGTCATTTGAATTAGGAAGAATAACTGATGACAGTGAAGTGTTAAGATGACTGAAAAGAATAAACCTTAAGACTTGGAGTGTTTGTTGTAGTGATATTTGATAGTTGTTGTGACATCACTTTATTCTTTCAAACTGCTAGGTTTTTCAAAACAATTTGTGTTCCAACCCAAATGAACTATATTTAAGTATGAAATTACCAATATAATAAAATAAATTTCACAAAAGTTAGCTTTATTGCTACATATGTTTTGTCCTAAAACATGGCATTGAAATTGTACAGGATTTATTTCTGTACAGAAGTGTGAGGAAATAGATTAAGAGCCATGCATACCAACTTTAGTGCGCTGTGAAAGTGACAGCGCTATTAACATAGGAGGTGAATCTTAATTTGTTATTTACCGTGAAACTAAGGCTTTTAGCAAGATTTTGTTCAAATAGTTAACTACAACTAAATCTACTAAACATTTCTATTGAATAGTTTTAATCATTTTATATTAAACATGTGTACAAAAATTGGAAATCAAATTTAGCTTTTCCCATAAGAAAAAATATGTGTTTTTCATTCCGTTTTTACATACTTCAAAATGTATATTTTAAAAATAAAATTTATATGAAACGAGAGCTTGTGATTTCGTTTTGGGAACTATTGAATTGTTTTAATTCATACTATTTCCATTTTTGTGTTTAAGAGTGTTTAGTTAACCTATTTCAAAGAATAATTTTTGTGCAAGTCGGTAGTAGTTCAAGGATTTTGCAATAGGTTGTGCCAGTGCTGTTTACCCCTACTCTCCCTCCTGCTCCTGTCCCCCACCTTTCTATCCCTCCGTAGACTTTATGCAGTAGTACAACAACTACAAATAATATTATTATGAATCACTAGGGGAGACCCCTGCGTGCTCCGCACGCCAACCCCCATTGGAACCTTCTAAAAACATAAGTTAGTTATGTTTTATAATAAAGGTGTAGGATTAATAATAACCTCAAAACTAAGATGGTAAATAATTTTAAATGTTCAAATCAAATTATTTCTTGTATTTTGTAACAGCAGTTATAATAATCGTTAAAAGAACCTGCAAGGCTCAGGTCTACACTTTAAAACCCTAACCTAAAAGCTAGTAATACAAAAATAATTGGTTCAAATTTTGAAATCAGCTGTTAATGGAAATATTGGAGCCATATTATCTGTTATTTTATTCAATTGGTTGCTATGGTAATAAATGTAAATACATGTGTTGGTTTATCATTCTAGGCATAACCTAAGAATTTTTTCCAACTAAATTTACAAATATTTTAATAAAAAAAGGTTTTTATCGAAATGAATTATAGCCTATGTTATTCAGGGATAGTGTAGCTTTTTATTAGTAAAACTATTTTTTCAATCGGTTCAGTAGTGCCAGAGATTACCCCCTACATACAAACAAACAAAACAAACTTTACCTCTTTATAATATTAGTATAGAAGATAAGTGATTGTGTTATACTGGGCCTTATTGTATTTTCTTGTAAAAAATGTTTTGACACTGTCAATATTAATTCAAATGGACCGAATTCGATTTTGTTTGATTACTGCGAAATCAACAGTTGTTAGTGTTTAGGTATTTTATTCATTTTCTTTTCGTCACTAAGATTAGGCCTATATTATCTGCCTTTTACCAATAATTGCTAATACAGTACTATGCCTTCTAAAAAACAAAGACTAAAAAGGGAAAAGGGAAGGCCTTGAATCTCTCTGCAGTTAAAAAGAAGAGGCGTTTACCTCCAGGACTAAAAACATACTGGGAAAATAAAAGTAAAAAATAAAAGCCTTAACCTGAGACAGGCTATAGTGTATTTATAATTTGTATGACGAGGCAGATCTATCTCGTGCACAATTATTTTCCAGACCAATTGATTTTTGACTTTATCTAGATGATCCTATTAGACATGTGAATGTTCAAAATATAAATTTATAGGGGATGGTGATAGTAGTGTTTACAAGGAAATTCTTGATAAACGGCCGTACAAAAATTTAACCGTAGAAAAGGTTGAGTGCAAAAATCACCTTCTGCGTAATTTTTGCAACAAACTTAGAGAATTAGTAACAAAACCAGACAAATTTTGTATGGAGTGTAATAAGTAGCCTACTTTTTTTAAATATAATATGTATAAACTATATTTTGTTTATATTGCCTAAACCATTTATACAAGTCATGTGATTTGAATAAGCTGTTCAATCATTTTACTATCTGACCTATTTCACAAGATTCTAATAATATTTAAATATCTCATAGTTTATACAAAATATTTCACAATACGATTACATTCTTTCGTAGTTATTAATAATGAATACTAAGTCGGGTACGACAGCTAGTATTCCAAATAGATAAAATTGTTTTGCGAATATGTTTTTCGTAAATATAATTTGTGTTAAATGTATTTAATTATAACTGTATAATTAATAATAATTACCTCCTAGTTAGGCAGAAGGTAAATTAATTATAATACATGTCTTTTAAATAAGTCTACGGCACAAGAACGTTTGTTGAAAGGAGACTTTTCGTATTATTTATGTTTTAAATATTATAAAAAAATTATTTTAGAATACAAATTGTGTATTAAAATCATTTATAGATTAAAATAAAAAATAATATTTCAAAATTAATTATATAAACCGAATTAAAGTTGTTGGAAAAAATGGTTTGGAAAAAAATGTTGTGCATTTTGTCTTTATAAATTATTACTTTTCAAACTCGGAAATATTGTATAGGCCTAAATCATTACTTTCTCTTATATCAGACCAACCACCAAACTATTGCATTTAGCTACCAACATAAAATAAGGATTCTGAACTGAAGCCACGGTAAGGCAAAGGAATGAAATGAAGTATTGTGTTAAACTTTCTGTCTCTCTCACTTTGTCTGGTGTGCCGACGAGATGGAGGGGGCAAAGGAGAATTCGCAGTGACAGTTCAGTTTGTTGTCAAGCACTGATACAGGCAGCGCTTATGGAATAAAAAGTAACTAAAATGTGATTTCTCCCCACGGGTAAGCATGACTCTTAACAATGTCTAGAAATTAGGAATGGGTTGATTCTCAAATTTATCGATTCCGATACCAATTCCGATTCCAAGAAATCGATTTCCGATTCCAATTAGCATAATTGTAAAGGGAAGTAAACATTGTTATTTAATTTTTACTGCATGGTTTTTTGACTTTAATGTTATTAGTTAATATTGTTATTGAACTAAGAGTTAATATTATTACATATTGTTACATAAAACTGCCAATTTGGAAATTCATTAAAAAATGTATAAATTTTGTTTTCACTATACTGCAACAAAAAAGCTGTTTTCTATACCTGTGCACATAGACGTAGAAAACACTGACATGCAAGTCCTTATATTTTCCGTGCACAATACTGTAAAATCAGCTGTGTAGGGATTAGTAAATTTATCGTTCTCTAGCTGATTTTACAAATAAGAATAAACGTATCAGTTTTAAGTAAACAGCTCTTTTTTACCGCTCTCCAGCTTATTTTATAAGAATTAACATCAGTGTTATGTAAACAGCAGATTGATTTGGTCAATGGAACTATAACAGAAAAATTAAACAAGTTTAATTATTTTTTGTTTTGTTTTTTTATAAAAAGATGTTTTGATTAAAAATATGTTGCTTTTTCGGTGTAGTATAATGATAAATATCGTACGTAACTCGTCCTGTAAGTTTTTCCGTGCTTGCACATGCAAATCCCGCACTCGGCTACGCCTCACCCGGGAAATATCATGCTCGCACGGAAAACCCCTATTTACCAGGCTTGTAACGTAATATATTTATTAAAGAGTAGCGGTTTAACTATTTAAGGATAACTTAAGAACAGAAAAAACATATAAAATAAATATCAGTAGGGAAAAATGAAAAACATTCTTAATTTGATGTATGTAGACATTTTTCCCAGTAAAATATTTAGGCAATTGTTATGCGTAGGCTGTTATTTGTACACAAGAATTCAAGTCAGGTAGGCTCAAGGTCAATCACTTATGGTTTCGTTTCTTATCGTGTCTATTTATAGAATTAGGGTGTCTACTGTGACGAAAACTAACACATTTTATAGATCAGTAACGAAAGTTTAAAGTAATAATATGTTTTAGGTCAGGTAAAACATTTTGGACATTTTTGGGACTTACGTTACCCGTGATTTATGATTTTTGTAGGAGTCCCAATGGAATGCCTATGTTTTACTTGTTATTCATTACCGAAAATAGCTACATTTAATTACCACTTTTTCCGAATTTTAGAACTATCATCTAATTTACATTTTCGCGGCCCTTAGCCGTTGTAATTTAACCCTCAAAGTGGCAGACTGCAGTCTCTCGGGCACAAACGCAACCCGCTCGAACAATAGCGTCAATTTGCATATATTTGCATATTAGATTATTTAATACACTTAAAATCATCCAATCGTAATAAAACCAGTATTTTTGGAAAGATAATGACTTAAACTATAATTTTTGTATTTACAACTTTTTCGTAAAACGTATATTTACATACATAATCACCGTTTCAAAATTTTAGTATGCAAATCAGCTGTGATTCACGCGTCAATGAACCCCGTATAGTGTCAAGACTTTGTCTCATTTTCAACGGTCTGCAACTCCTCACAGAAGTAATTTATGAAGAAGATCATAACAGCATTGAATTCAGCAGACGATTCTCTTTAAAATGGTGTTTTCAAATCACATGTTACTTTGAAAACAGCTGATCTACAGGATTTACGGTGAAAGCTTGTAATTTGTCATAGATTTGGCCAATATGCAAGCCTGTTTAGAATGGATTCTTACAGTCTTATTCGATATATCCCTAAAATGTATAGTATATGGTTTTAAAGAGAAAACTTCACAGTTTTTATCTATGTCCAATTCAATACAATAATAATGTTGGTACCAATGAACTTCTAAAATATGCTAAATGCTTACAACCTCGGCCGTCGTCGCAGTTCGTGTTATTTTATGGTTATTACAGTTTATAAAATAGTGGTATATTGTGTTTTAGTTATAAATAAATAAGTGTAGATTGTGTGTGAGTGAAATGAGGCTTATAACGGTGTTCTAATAAAACGGTAAGTGAAGAAATAAGATTAAACTGCTGAGTTGATATTTTTGATTTTTCATTACAAAATGTAAAGTTATTTGAAACTGGGTAGAATGCTATTTGATTCTACATTTCATTCTAAAATTTTTGGTATAAGAAAAACATTGTTTGAAGTAAAAAATGTATAGGCCTAGTCACTTTGAAATCAGTCATGATTTGCAGGTTATGTAGTAAAAACGTTCAAAGTTTTATTTTGAACCAAACGATTGTGAAATTGAAATATATTTTTACATATTTCTATTTAGAACTAAATTATAAAACTTTTGTGTATTTTGAAAAAAATTTCAAAAATGGTTTACTATTTTTTATGTAGGCATAAAGTTGTTTTTTGTCCTTCCGTTTCTGAACATTTTTTGCTTTCTAAGCTAATAACTTTTACAATTTCAAAAGAAACTAATTTTTAGTGACATATTTGAATTCTTTGAAGTTTCTTCTACAAACAAGCTATGGAACACCTTTGGATTGGGGTTCATTTACTATTTTTGGCGGATTTTTAAAAATATGCTTGCAAAACGCTAAAAACGGGCTTTTCAATTTTAGCTTTAACCATAACAGTTCTAGGGTTAAATTAAGGTCTACGCGGCGTTTTCTAAAATTAGCGCTAATAATATTCGGCGTCGTATTTTTTTGATCACATTCGTAATTTATTTTAATTTAAATAATATTTCACCAATGATAGTTCATGTTCATAAAATTGGCACAAATTGTATTCGGGCATCGATTTTTTGCGGGCATTCACTGTGGTACTTAAATTATGTTTTAACGCATTGTTTTTATTAAATTGGACTAGGTTAATTGTATTTGGGTAACAATTTCTTATACGGACATTCCATTGTTCTCGGGAGTAGGTTTATTCGCGGGCATACGCTGTTGTATAATTGCGATCGAATGCCAGCGTTTTATAAAATTAGAGCTAATAATATTCGGACGTCGCATTATTTTGTGGACATTCGTCATTTTATTTTAAATAATATTTCACCAATGGCATAAATTTGGCACAAATTGTATTCGGGCATCGATTTTTTTTGCGGACATTTTTTAACTGATATTTCATATATTTTGCCTAGTTTTATTCGGGTTTCATCATCTTTCGTGAAAACTCACTGTGGTATATTAAATTACATTTTAACGCCTATATTTCATGAACTTACTGCTAATTGTGTTCGGGCGTTAATTTCTTCCATGAACATTCCGTTTTTTGTTGATAGGTATCGTATGGTTATCGACCCATCCCTAGTTTGCAAACAAACAAAATAATTTGTCTTCTTATTTATCCGCCTTTCTTAGCTTTGTCTTTTCTTCGCCTGACGCGTTTCGGGTAGACCCCATCTTCAGAAGCTTTGTTTGCTACTATCTATGCTCTACCATTGTCTCCTATTTATACTTGTTCTCCTCCCCCACCCCTGTTTCAACCTGTTTACTGCCTGTTCTTCACTTTAATAGTGAAGAAGTTAGAATACAGCATACTAAAGTTACAAAACACTATAGCAAATATCTGGTTCAATAAACAGTGCATAATAAATCATTTAACTCCAAAATTACACACATATAAAACAAAAACCTACAACGATAGCTTCAAAATTAGAAATTGAAAAAACGGAAAAATATTGGATAAATATGGAAATAAAATCACTATACATCAAGAAAAATGAACTGAATAAGAAGATAATGAATTTACTTTTGAAGTTGAATACAATTTGTTTGACAGAATCAGTGAAGGAAGTACTAGAACAAATACAGTATAAATTAAAATATCAGATAAAAAAGAAATACGAAACATTAAACAATAAGATCAATAAATTGAAAGAAAATATACATAGGCCTATACAAAATAATAATAGAACAAGTAAAGATTTCCATAATAGAGTCGTTAATCTAACACAATTAAAATTAAAAGATAAAGAAATGACTCTTCTAGAAAAAGGACTTAAATATAATATTCATAACAGTAACATAAAAGAAGACATAGAACAAAATATAGTTGATATCGAAAATGCCATTTACAGCATCCCAATTGAAAAACAAACGCATGCAAGACATTTAGCAGCAGAAATATTAAAAGATACTATTGTAAAAAATAAAAATAATAAAAATAAAATGGAAACAGAAGATAAAATTGTTAAAAATATCAAAAGAACTCTCAAAGAAAGCAATATTATAATAATTACTAAAGCAGATAAAGGAAATGCAGTAGTGCTAATTGACAAAAAAGATTATGTAAATAAAACGGAAGAATTTATAAAAGAAAATTATTATTCTACTGAAAATAGAGACTACACAGACAAATACCAACAAATAATAAAAAACATACTCATGACATCTAAGGAATTATTTAAAGGAAAAACATACAGATATATTAATATGAATCCTATTATACCAAAAATGAGAGCCCAAATAAAAATACACAAAGAAGGTTACCCAATTCGTCCAATTGTTAATTATAGATCAGCACCAGCATATGAAGTCGCTAAATATCTCAAAAATATTATAGAACAAAGCATTTCATACGACATTAAAAATTTATACCCTTCTATACATAAAGAAGAAACAATGGAAATACTTATAGAAAAATTAAATAAAACAGAGAATAGTAAACAATTAAATAAAGAAATAATTCATACATTAAAAGAAATATTAAAACAAAATCAATTTCAATTTAATAATAAAATGTATAAACTAGAAAATGGGTTAGGCATGGGGAATCCGCTATCGTCAATATTAAGTGAAATATTTTTACAAAATTTAGAAGACACACACTTAGAACAAATAATCCAAAATTATAATTGCAAGATATACTTAAGATATGTAGATGACACATTAATAATAATAGACGATTGTAACGAAAACATAGAAGAGAAATTACTTGAACAATTAAACAGTATACATAAAAATATTAAGTATACAATGGAAAAACAAATTAACAATTCAATTAATTTTTGAGAGCTAAAAATAACCAATCACAAAAATAAAATAGAATTTGGAATATTTAGAAAAGAAACGTATACTGATAATATCATACATGAAGAATCAAATCACCCAAGGCAACATAAATTAGCAGCGTTTAGGCATATGATAAATAGACTACAGACAACACCACTCAACAAATTTGAATATAAAAAAGAATTAAACATTATAATGCAAATAGCAATCAACAATGGATATTCACCGAAAACAATAGACAAACTTGTAAAAAATATAAAATCAAAAAATAAAATAAATAGGCCTACAGAGAATAATAATAAAAAAGAAAAATGGACATCAATAACTTACACGGGTAAAGAAATATATAAATTTAAAAGATTTTTTAAACAATAAGGAGTAAATATAGCAATTAAAATGAATAATACAATAAAATACAAATTAAATAATAATATAGAAAAAGAGACAAATATAACCAAAGTGGAGTATACCTATTAGAATGCGAATGCGATGTAAATATATTGGTCAAACTGAACGGAAATTAAAAACTAGATATAAAGAGCATATATAATAAGATCATTTAAACATAATAAAAAAGATTCAAATTTTGCGAATCATTTAATTAACGAGGACCACAAACCTAGGGATATGCAAACATCTATGAAATTAATCCACCCAATAAATAAAAGAACAAGGCTTAATATAATAGAAAACACGGAAATATTAAAATTAAAATTAAAAGACCAAAAAATTATAAATGAGCAAATTAACACACAATCTAACGTTATGTTTGAAAATATAAAGTTAATATAAAAATGGAAAATTCTAGAAATATAGGACGTAGGTCAATGATCTAAAATGAATAGTTGTTTACTTGTTTACAAACAATAGAGAACAGGCAGTAAACAGGTTGAAAGGGGGGCAGGGTGGGGGAGGAGAACAAGTATAAATAGGAGACAATGGTAGAGCATAGATAGTAGCAAACAAAGCTTCTGAAGATGGGGTCTACCCGAAACGCGTCAGGCGAAGAAAAGACAAAGCTAATAAAGGCGGATAAACAAGAAGACAAATGTTTCAAGCATCTTAGCAGAAATAATAATAACAAATGCAGTGACACAAAATAATCGCTACTAACGGCTAGAAGTAACGGTACGGCTACTTCGGCTACTCTATTACTTTGGTGCAGTGTAGATTCTCCGAATACTTCGTATTGGAATGAAATGGGATGTAACGACTAATATAATGAGGAAATATAAACTGGGGCCGTGGCAATCGGCGTACCGAACGTATTTGCAGAGATTGGTGGTGGCCGGGCTCGGAATCGAAATCGCTACAATGCCGATTCCAGTGCCGAGTATCGGTGGAATCGAGAATCGACCCATCCGTACTAGAAATTATTTGAAACAAGAAAAAAAAACTAAAAAGTGAAGGAGATGAAACGTTTTAGGACACGTACTGTTAACCACCAATGAGAAATGCTTGAATGACAGTGATTGAATATACAATTGCATGTATTTTAACCAGTTGCCTAACAATACATCACTAATATATGTGAAACTGATTGGTATTATATACTAATATTATAAAGAGGTAACATTTGTTTGTATGTAGAGGGGGTAATCTCTGGAACTACTGAACCGATTGAAAAAAAAATAGTTTTACTAATAAAAAGCTACACTACCCCTGAATAACATAGGCCATAATTAATTTTGATAAAAACATTTTTTATTTCAATATTTGTAAATTTAGTCGGAAAAAATCTTAGTTTAGGCCTAGACTGATGAACCAACACATGTATTTACATTTATTCAGCCAATTGAATAAAATAACAGTAAAACAGCTGTTTGCTCCAATATTTGCATTAACAGCTTATTTCAAACTTTGAAGCAATTATTATTTATATTTTCTAACTTTTAGGTTAGGCTTTTATTAAAGTGTAGACCTGAGCCTTGCTGGTTCTTAAACCTTTATTACAAATGCTGTTATAAAATATACAGTATAATTTGATTTGAACATTACTTACCATGTTAGCTTTAGGGTTATTATTAATCCTACACCTTTATTATAAAGAAAAGATGACATGATTTTGTGATAGAATGTTCCAACGGGGAGCAGAGGTTTCCCTAGTTAGTGTTAATAATTTCATCCTTTGGAATGGACTTTGATCAAGATCCGACTGTAAACATTAAATTAAACTATGTTGAAATAAGAAATAGAAGAGAAATAACTTTTTGAGCCCAAAACATAGCTCCACAAAAAATATGATACAGAGGTATAGAGTACTATTTAAAAAGGATTTCATTTAGAGATACCAAAACTTTCTTTATTTTGTGAAAAATTCATATTTTCACATTTTTCAAGTTATTTCATAAAATGTGGGAAAGCACATTTTGTTTATTTCAGAAAGCACTGAAGTTAAATTAAAAAAAGAAAGAAAAACAAGCAGTGGGGCTAAATAAAGGTGTTTACTATCTTGACAGGAAAATCCATTTTGCAGTTACAAACATTTGAGAAAAGTGATCAAAAATACGTTTTTCTTTCATGTAACCGCTTTACAAAAATACTGTGTTTCAGATCGGTCTTCTTGTTTCACTGGTCCATCGCTAACGTATACTGTATTTCTATCATGGTTATTGTCATTGGTTATTTTTTTAGTATATGACAGGTTGTTGTTAAACACATCCCATGAATACGTAAAACAACACATTCAAGAGAGGGAGAAAACTTGTAATATATTCTGCATGTTATATTACTAATTACTATTATTATTATTAGACTTTCGTGATGACTGACAGTACGGAGCCCTTGCTAGCCTAACTCACACTTCTACATTTTATTTAAAAAAGAATAAATTATCCCTTATTTAAAAATCACTAATGTTATTTATGATAACTTTTAAGACTAACAGGTACGTATTCTAACAAAAACAATTAAAAGCCTCGAAAAATTCCAAAATATATTAAGTCATCATGTTGTGATTTCAATACCATTTGCAAATTTAATACATTTTTTGTAGTACGTTGGAAAATGAAATCCTTTGTGGAAATAGGCAATAACTCTTTATTTAAAGTTATAAGAGAGTTTGACAAATCTTTAGAAGATTTTAAAGTCACATCAATTTCGTTGAATACAGGCCTGTTAGGCTTGTCAAAGTCTGGACGAAGTCCGCAAGAATCAATACTTTCATCAGAACATGCCATTACTCCGCAAACTTCTATAAATATAGATAAATTTTCCGCGTATATTTTTTCTCCGTGAAATGCAGCAAACCTGTACCAAATCTTAGAAACATCTGATGGTTCCGTATAACTTACTTTAATATCACATTCATACCCATCGTTATTATAAACAAATCTGTCATCGACTGAAGAAATTATTCTTGTCTCGAAACCAGTTAGATTCGCTTGAAAAAATTTTAAACCCGATTTCGGAACAGTACAGCTGCTCTCAACGTCGATTATGGTTCCTTTTTTAGTTTGAAAGTTTGGATTACTTCTAATCGGTACTTGTGCTATCAGCAATTGTGTTTTCATATCCTCTGACATCACAGCGACTAAAGTACCGTTAACTCCAGCATAGATTCCACTTCCTGTGTTTTTGTTTGGAGGATTATTGTAGCCTGATGCTAGAAGATTAATGTTATTGCTGTACGACCATGCAGCTTGTATGGAGTCCGCTAAAACAGAGGGAAATGGTAAATAAAGTATAAAACATTTAGTAACAATAAAAGTAATACATCATATTTGTATGGTATGTAACATCTTCAGTATGTAAAAGATAATATTAATATGTTTCAATCCAGCACATAAGTTAAACAATTTAAAAGAGCAAATAATAATTATTATGCATTCATAACCTAAAATATGAAGGCAATTAATAAACAAAAACTTAACCTTTTGCACTCCATAGCCGAACTCAATCCGACATCGCTAATTTGTCGTTCCGCTCTACAGTCTAATATGATTTCTATGTTCTAAACTAGTGTAGAGTCTGGGGTTTTCAGTCTAATGAGACTTCAATGTTGTTAAAACAGTTTAGAAGCCAGTGACATATTATATTTATTTGCTGTGGAGTATATTTTATATCTCTCTGAAGTTAAACAGCTGTTTGCCAGACATGATCAAGCTACTAGCATCGTCTGTTGTCTTGAAACTTTTGTTTACGTTTTTTGAACTGGTGTTTTTTATAAGTTATTATTTTGTAGTTATGTAAAGCTCTTTTGGGTAAATTTTGTTTATTTAAATAATGTAGTAAACTTGTTTTTGTTTTATTGTTTTATTTTGTGTTGAGAAATGGCATCAACAAGTCGCACGAATTAGGATTCCTCTAATATTAGTTATATACCATTATTTCACAAAAATGTTATGTTGAATAAATGTAAATACAATTTACATAAACGTCCTCAGGATCACTTCGAAAATGGGTATACGAAATCAATACCAGTGACCCCCCAGAAAAAAGGGGGGAAACCGTACTCAGAGGCCCCTCGAGAATCGATGTACGAAAAATCAACATCATTGACCCACAGGGGGTCGAGGTAGGGGAGGGTGAAAACCCGTACTTGTTCTGTCGCGTTAACAGTGTTCTTGGTCGCCGTCTCGTTCTCGATTTTCTTGGCGGGCGCGGGACGCTCCTGCGTCCCTAGATTATTCCCCACAACCCCAAAACCAAATTATGTCTAAATGACAAACGTTATAGTGTTTCCCAAATAAGTGTTACACCCAGTGTGAATAAAAAACAAAAACTATATTTGAACTGTAAAGTCAAAGCAATCCCCAACCCAGTGTACATAAACCCCAACTAATGAACAAAACTCATCACAAGAAGAAATGTAAGACAATATTACACCACTATTTATTTATTACCAAATGTTAACCCTCAAACGAAACTAGACCAAGAAACTGTAAATAGGACAAAACAGATGTTAATCCTAAGTACTGCTGAAATCAGAAATATATGTTACCAATATCTGTGACGAGAGTCAAAACATTATCCAACAAGTTAATTCAATTAGGTTAAGTTAAGTTAAATCAATTGTTGAATGTTACATGTTATTATTTAGTTATGTATTTCTGTGTCATATTGTGATTTGATACAATTATTAAACAAATTTTTAGCTCAATTAATCGCAAAAATTAATTTAAGGGACTGTTTATAATAGTACAAAATCACAAACGTATCAAAAATAATGTAAAAGTAGCCTACCAAGAACCTAACCTTTTGGAACCAACATTCTTAAATAGCCTAGCCTATGATGTAATAGAAAAATGCACATAGTTATAGAAATTTCAAAAATCAAGCAGATGTAATGTCAATACTGTACCTAGATGTTAAATTCAATACAACCAATGTATATTTATAAACTAGATAAGTAATTCAGAACCAACCTACTGTAAAGGCATTTGTAACCTAACCGAATGTAACCTCCAACCAAAACAATGCATAATGAAATATTATTTCGCAACAAAAAGCACCACAACACATTCACATATTTATTTATCAATCACAAATAAATTCACGTATAACCACAAGTTATTAATAACAAGACATCAATAAAAACAATTCAAAATTCCATTTGTAGATATCGAATACGCTGCCAGAGCCGATCACAAATTAAGAATAAACTTACTAACTTGAACCACTAATCACATAACCAAATACATTAGAATAAACGTTTAGCATAAATATGTAAATTAAATTCTAAGCCAAGAATAATTATATAAATTGTAATTTCTATTTTATTTAAGTATCCAATGGACCATGATGTATGTTGGGTTACAAATATTAAAAGTAGTAAGGAACAGCTGTGTGAATGTAGACTAACTAACCAGAAGTCAGTTTGTTTTGTCGCGGTAAAATCCTTTACGATAAATAATATTTTATTTAAAAATTATAACAGTAGAATCAGAATGTATTTATAATGCAAGAATAATTATCAAAACTTGAAAAACAAATTAATAGAAATACGATAATAAACGCACTGGATTTATTACGCCAAGCAAGGCGACAAGCTATATGCAAGCAAACGAAAACCTACTCCGATGACGTCATTAAAGTATTCGTCGGCCGACGGCCAATAGAAAGTGAAAATACATACAAGATATCTCCACGGAGGGATGTGAACCCCGTCGTTCCGAGAGCGTCATGAAGCCAAAAACGGCGTCCTTTTTCAAATGAGTTGTACAGTAGCCATTGAAGAGTAAAGGTGTTTTATAAACAGTGTTGCATTTTTACTTTCTCCACCCTATACGTAGTATATGGAAAAAGTATTGTTTTCGTAAAAATGTTCGAATTTGAATTTTCAGTTGAATTATCTGTTTTGGTGCTCCCAGAACCCCAAAAAATTGTTTAGTGCAATTATCTGTTGGTGCTCCCTGAACCCAAAAATATTTTTAGTGGAATTTTTTGTTTTGGTGCTCCCTGAACCCAAAAAAGTGTTTTTAGAGTGGTGTCTGTCTGTCAGTCTGTCTGTATCTATACACGACCAGAGAGGACACTATTGGTTCGATTTTCATGAAATTTGGTATGTAGGTACTAAACCCTAATATCTCCAGGAGTTTTTTCATTTTTTGGAATTTTTAATTTTTAAGGGTAATTTACCCAAACCCATAAAAAACTACAAAAATGCAAATTTCTCAAAAACGGCTCTAACGATTTTGATCAAATTTTCAGTATTTATAGTGCTTAAGATGCCAAACAAAATGACACCACCCGCTTTTATCAAAACTTCGGCATTTTATAATTATGGGGAAATGTTTAAAAATAAACAAGTTTGTGTTGTCAATCTATCATCGCGGCAGCGGCCGCACAGGGTAGCACCACGGTAGCGAGCATGGCCAGTAATTCAAAGGTCGCGCAATCGAATCCCGCCTGGGACAATAGTTTTTTTATACAATTGACGTAGTTAGAATATTATTTTTTTGTTTTGTTCTAAAAAGTAGTAAAAAATAAAATGATTAAAAACAATATTATTTTGATTACAGTAAGTTGGGAGAAAGTTTGTGTCAGTTAACTGATACCGTTTATTTTTTTAAAGTTTAATGAGATAAAAAGTAAAAGCAGTGACAAAATTTCAATAGAGACTGGTATACTCTATATCAATTACCTGAAATATAAACAATTTAACTTTGAAATGAACAATAGGACTCAAATAGTGTAAATTAAAACATTTTAAACATACTTTCATCAACCAAATACTAAATTAACTGTTCCAATATTATATGAACTATATTAAACTGTTATAAATGCGTATAACAAAAATAAGGAGGTATATTCAGTACCAGCAGAGTGCCTCCCCCGAGATAAATTAAAAATCCAATTAAATTAATCAATAATAGACATTTTAAAGAGACTCAAATTTTACCTATAAATGATCTAAGCCAAGGGTACATAAAACTTAGTCAAGGCAAACCCAAGTATAAAATTAATGTAATATGTAATACTGATACTAGAAAATTTCAATAAATACGTTTATGATGATGTTGACCTTAAACTTGTGTGTTTGAATAATTATTTCTATGTTGATGAATTAGATGCTAACAAGTAAGAACAGTTTCAGTTATACTATAATTTTGACACCCAACTTTGGAGCATTCACAAAATTATAATATACCGGGTGTCCCACGAAGAGGTCCCTATTTTTGAATTAATATATTAGATGCACCGAACACTCTACAAACCTGAAACTCAACAGTCCTAATACACATATGTAAAAGAAATACACCCGAGTATCAGTTAATTCTGACACATTAGGACAAAATGGCGGGATATCAAAGAAATAGTACCTTTTCGTTAAAATAGTTTTATTTGCTTAAGTGTTACAACATAATTATTGAATTTTAACGATGTTACCAAGCACTAAACAACGTTAGGGAATTAAAGATATAAGTAACTCATAAATAAATTAAATCTATTTCATCCATAAACCTTATTCAAACGTTTATGGATCGCAATGCACTGATGACAACGAAATAGAAAACAGTCATACGCTTTGCTGAACAACTCTCGAGGTATCAACAACAGTTCCTCTTCGATCAACCTCATTAGTGCATCGTCTGTCGCAATGTTATGACAATAAACCTTCTCCTTCAAAAAGCCCTACAGAAAAAAGTCACAAACAGTCAAGTCTGGAGACCTTGGGGGCCAGTCCATGAAGCTGCTGCCACGACCTATAAAACGGTTAGGAAGATTTTGGTCCAAAACTGCTTTGGCCACATTAGCATAATGCGGAGGAGCTCCATCCTGTTGGAAAAAAACGTCTTTCATCTCAGGCTGAGAAAGATGAGGAACTATGTGATTGCTTAAAACTGATGCATACCTTTCTCCAGTCATTGTTTGTCGGGATATGTCATACGACCAAACACCATCCTTGGTAACAGCAGCCCAAACTGTTATACCTGTTGATTTTAATTTCTCTTCTTGTAAGATATGTGGATTTTTTGTGTTATAGTAATGACAATTATGCCTGTTTACAGTTCCTGTTCGATAAAATGTCGCTTCATCTGAAAACACGATTCCTTCATGCCATTTGCTATCTACGTCAGTCTTTTCAATTATTTTCAAACAAAATTCCAATCGTCTGTTAGGATCATCTTCAAGCAGTCCGTGAACTAAATGAGTTTTATTATGTTTGATTTTGTTCTTTTTGGCATACCTTTGGACAGATGACTTCGGTATCCCTGTAGCAGATTCCACCTTTCTTACTGAATTAGGCGTATTTGGAGATTCCATGAAAGCAGCACATACGATTTCTTCATTTTCTATGTTGGAGGATCTATGGTATTTTTTTTTGTATTGATCCCGTTTCTAGTAGGATAGTCTTCCACTTACGAATAGATTTCCTTGACGGTGGAACTACACCTGGGTACCTTTCCCTAAAACACCTTATTGCTTCATAATCATTTTCAAAGGCAATAGCCCAGGAACAACATTTCACTTTTTGCTCAGTTGAAAACGGCATGGTACAGAAGACACTTTACAATGCAACTTATTAACAAATGCCAATGTTTATTACCAAATATGTTCATTGTTGTGGATACACGCAGTCAGCTGATAGATTTAAAATAGTCTAAACAGCTGTAGCTGTTCCTATTCTAAATAAAAGTAGGTTTACCCTTAAAATACGATTGCTGATGTTGTTGTTTTTTGTTTTTCCGCCATTTTGTTTGGATCAGTCAGAATTAACTGATACTCAGGGGTATTTCTTTTACATATGTGTTAGTCACGACTGTAGAATTTCAAGTCTGTAGCGCGCTCTATACGTCTGTCATATCAATTCAAAAATAGGGACCTCTTTATGGGACACCCTATATATTATAATTTTGGCTTCCACATTGTGGGCTTTTTAAGAAGTTATAAAGATATATTTTATAACACTAATAATCTTCTCTATTTTCAAAACGAATAGGCCTAGCCTAGGCCTATATATTTTTTACTCCAAAATGAAATTTTACTATAGCAAATTGTAGTGAATGAATGATAGAATTGAACTGTTAATCAGATACGTAAATCTGTCAAATTTAGGTTAGGTTAGGCACATTGCTGAATATTAGTAGGCTATTATGTCAAAAACCACATATATCTTTGTAACATGTATAAATAACTAAATTAAATGTAAAACGAAGAGAAATGAAATTTGTGTACTTACATGATAGGCAGATAGGTCTGTCGAATATCTGGGTGTCATCGCCGAGGGGTTTTCAAAGTAGGTGGAGCTTTGGATCCTACGTATTAGGACGCCAACCCTTGCCTGGTCTGAAGAAGTGTTTCAGTTTAGGGAAACAATCCTGGTGCACACCGGCTTTGCACCCTGGACACCAGAACTTTACCCTAACTTTCTTAGCTTTTTCTTCAGCACACACTGCGCAAAGTTTGCTACGAGTAGGAAAATTTGCTAGTCTGTGTGAAGGCAGAGCTAATGGTGTAGTCACAGTAGGTGTAGCTGTAGGTGTTGTTTCAGTTGTCGGTGTTGTTATGTCAGTCATAGGTGTTGTCACAACAGTTGGATCCGTTAAATCAACCAGATTCGAAGTCCGAGGTCTGTCAGAATCATATGGGGTCAGTGCTGTAACAATGCTGAACATAAACTTTAACCGGTCCCTGGGTTGCACAAACGTTTCTTTGTACAGAATCCAGGCATTCAGTAAAGCTATGTCAACAAAGTTATAGACCACTTGCCGCCAGTGTTTTTTACAAGGCCTAGAAATAGTATAGTGGTAGATACTTTTGCCGTGGACATCAATCCCTCCCATATACTTGTACTAACTTACGCAGTGGAGTTTTATACGAGTGATACCTCTAGCACTGGTAACACTCTTGTTGAGAGCATGCGTTCCTGTGGACAATACAATAACATTCTTCTTGCGTTCACGCTCCTGATATTTCACAAGAAGTATGTCACCTCTCCTGAAATTCATAGTAGCGGCTGGCCCACGAAGCTTAGTATCAACAAGAGTTTTACACAAACCTTTGCTGTTTCTGTTTATCGTTCCAGTCAAAAAGGTATTTCTCGATAACAAGAAATCAGCAAGGGGTAACTTTGTGTAATAGTTATCAGTGAATAGATGGTATCCCTTATCTAAAAGTTCCACTTCATTCAACAGATTTACAACTTTATGTGTAAAAGGGTCTACACCTCCATACAAATAATATCTACCACTATATAAAGAAACATGGAGGCAGTAACTGGTCGAAGAATCACACACTTCAAATTTTTTGATGCCAAATCGTGAGTGCCGCTTGTTCGGCATGTATTGTATGAAAGTACAACGGTTTTTCATACCTATTAAACTTTCAATACATATATTTTGCCCTGGAATGAAATGCTTTTTGAACGCATCATTCATCATCTGAACAAAAGTATTGATTTTGAAAAACGGGTTTCCCTGATTTCCACAACCATCACCCTGATCAGAAGATAAATGAAACATAGTCATAATAAGCTGAAAACGTCTCAGGGTCATATTTTTAGAATAAAAACTAGTGTACTGCCTGATGTCAGTACTCCAGTAATGTGTGAGATTTTTGCGATCAGATAGCCCCATGTTTATCAGCATGCAACAAAATCTCTTCATCTCATCTACTGTTACGTCTACCCAAATACTGATTCTGGATTGAGGCCTGAGCAATCCAACTTCATGTTTGTAGCGTAACACAACTTGTGCAAACTTATTGGTTTCGGAAACCATAAGATTCCACACATCTGTTGTCATAAACAGAAATAAAAAATCAATTGGGTGCTTGCAGTTGTTAATATTTCTAGGCCCTGTATTAGTTACCTTAAATTCTGGACATAAGTCTTTCTCTGGTTCTGGAGGATCTACCCATACCCATTGCTGCTGTAACTGTCCTTCATCTTCTAAACTAGGCCTAACTCGTCTTGGTTGTGTTTGTCGTCGAGGTTGTCTGGGACGTCTTTCTACTCGTCTGTCAGCTACAGGTGGAGGTACATGAGGCCTAGACGATGGTCCGGGTTGTGAAAAGTCGTCCTTGTTAGGTTGTTGGGCAAGAAGAAAGTTGTCTTCATCCGAAGCATCCAAATCGTCAAAATTTGGCACATAATCATCCGAGACAACAGACAAATCATCTAAAGGATGATTTTCCTCAGATGATGAGTCGGTTGAACACTCATCTGCAGGAATATCATCATTTATAAAATTTGTCAGCTTTCTCAGACGACTAGGCCTAGGGATTGTTGTTATTTCGACCTGGTCCCACCCATCTTCGTCATCAGAAATGTCGGATGAATCCTGGGTCCATTTCCAACATCCGATCAATTTCTGATAACCTTTCAATTACTCTATCTGCCATTTTATCAATATTATTTAGGCTATAAAAAGTTTATAAAATAATAGTTTATACAATTTATTTAGCCTAGGCTATCTGCACAAAATAAAACAAAACTCACTATTTAGAACACGCTATTTTCAACACTTTATAAACATAATTTAACTAAAAAACACAATAACACATTCTACACTTATTTATTTATAACTGTAACACGATATAACACAGTTTTATAAACTATAAACACTTTCAATTCAGTAAAATATCAAGAGAAAAAATACTTGCATCTAATTGCTATCTAACTGGCTTGGAAAAGGGCGACCTTAAACTCCTAAAAAAGCTTGTTTCTCAGTTCAGTTTGTACCAACCTAATATGACTAAATTACGGTATTTGAACTGCACATAGACTTTTAAAACTATGGAATTTTATCTTTAAAACGGTATATTACCGGTACACATCTTAGGAATAAATCGATTTCTGATAGTAAAATTAGATTTAAAAAATGCTTCCTTATTGGCCCAATCTTAGACCAATGACAAACCATTATTCTAAATTCTATATCTCAGAACCTAATGTAGTCACAGATGATTTAAAAATACCACTTGAAAGATAAAAGTCTGATGAATCCAATGCTGTGATAATTAACAACTTTACTGTGAGGAGTTGCAGACCGTTGAAAATGATGAAGTTTTACGTTCTTAACGTCGCCATGACGCACAGAAGATAGATGTAATTTTGAAACAATGATTACGTACGTAAATATACGTTTTACAAAAAAGTTTTAAATACAAAAATTAAAGTTTAATTCATTTGATTTCCAACGGTGCCAGTTTTATTACGATTAGATGATTTTAAGTGAATTAATTAATTGAAAAAGCAAATTTATGCAAATTCTCGCTAATTGTCGAAACGGCTGCATCTTGTGCCTGAGAGAACGTCACTTTGGGCAGTATGGCACTGTGAGGGTTAACGTTTCACCTTTGTCTATTCTCTTAAGAGCTTCCAGCTTTTATATTTAATCGAACAAACTTTCTTTAACTATTAGAACTCATATTAATTTGTAAAAATAAAATAGCACACAGACACTTCTACTTATTAAATGAAATGTTTCACAATAAACTAGTCTGGGAAAACAAATGTAAACACAATCTCACCCACAATACAGTAGGGAGGGGGACTGGGTTATTTTTAGACATGCCCCACCTTAGTGTCGAGCGACCTTGTAAGAGAGGGGCAGGGAATATGGCAGTGCCGGGAAAAGTTTGTTTCCATGTTATTTTTGTATATACAGTAGAACTTGGATAATTCGAACGTTTTTAATTCTAAATTACCGTTAATCCGAAGTTTCGGTTCGGTCCCTTAAACTTTATATGATATCAATGTAAAAAAACTATGGATAATTCGAAGTCAACTTCTCTAATTCGAAGTTTTTTTTCAACACTAAAAATAAAATCTTGTGCTGTGAAAGGGATCGCTGGATAAAAAGGTCACTGTCTGGTAGAAAGGGTGCAGGACATACGTGTTTGTACACGTATTGTAATTCTAGACGCAATACTGGTTTCCAAGAATTATGCCTTCCGAGAATTCTCTAGGTACCGATACTGTAGTTTGTCGTTAATGCTCTGCCCAATCTCTGTCAGTTGTTTAATCTCAACAAAATCTTTTGTAAACAGAACAATCATATTGTTTATTGACACTTGTACTGCGTAAAACGCTAACCCACATATATGAACAACGTTACGGTTATTTTTTCCCTCCGAACATGACTTTAGTTGTACAGGCAATGGATCAGGGCATTATAAAAAATGGTAAAAATTTATACCGGCGACTTATTGTACAAACGCTCTTGACAGATTCATTGGAAAACAAAAATTTAAAGATCGGTATCCTTCAAGCAGCAAGAATGTATGCACAAGGATGGTCACATTCAATGCTATTTGTGGCTCGAATTACACGGAACCTCGGATTATCGAGACTCGAATTACCAGAACTCTACTGTATATATAAATTAATGAATTTTTTGTATCATTTCAAAATGAACTGAAACATATAGAAACGAAGTCTTGCCCTCCTTCGACCAACCGTTTTCAGGAGTTGGTTGAGTGTAATAGCTCTTATTTTCTTCAAAAATTCGGCTAAATAGAACTATAAAATAAATCTATACAATAAATAATATTATCTTAAACTAACTTTCATTTGAAATTTCTAAGATATTCTAAAAAATCCAAGTAAATGTTTAAATTACTCATGAATTCATCTTTTAGTTCATACTGACCGGTTATAAATGGCAACTCAGAAAACCAGGCTGTAGGGTACACAATATCAGTGACACCCTTTTCTTTTATAAGTTCCAGAGCCGGAGTTTTAAATGCGATGTCAAAACAGATGAATGTGCCGAATTTCACACCAAAATCAGTTTCAAATACACTCAATTCAGGTTTGGCTGTGATGTTGAACTCAGGTTCGATGTAGAGGTTGAACTTTCTATACCTGAAAAAATTTATTTGAATTTCAGTTGCTGACATTACAAGTAGAATTAACAGTGCAATGAATAAAGTTGTTTAGTTCATACTTTGCGCAAACACAGGTTTGTCTGTTGTTACAAAATGAATTGTTAGGTAATTTTGTTACACAAAAACAATATTGATAAATATTTAACAATATAAGAATTGTATTAGCACACACAATTAGGTCAAAAACAATGTTGATAAATATTTAACAATATAAGAATTGTATTAGCAGACAAATTTGGGTAATATCACAGTCAAATAGAGTAGATAGTAAGGTAATTAGAATTTTTTTCCTTCGCTTACACACTTCCTCAGCAACGAATATTTAATTATATTACAAGTGAAAAAACATAGACCAAGACCGGGAGTTGAACCCGGGACCTTTACGTTTCCATCGTAATGCTCTGCCAACTGGGGTCATTGTTATTTCATTGAATCTAAATGTAAACAAGCCTAGCTTAGAACCAAAATTAACCATAACTTATCATTATATAACCCACAAGATTTTGGGATATATAGTAATTAGAAATTACAAATAGGTCAGGACCATGATGATATACTTAAGTAATTACCAGAAACCCAAAATTAAGTTGTATTAATTAAAAATCACCATTGTAACATTTCATTTCATTTTTTTATTAGTCCTGTAGATAGTACAAATATACTACATAAGACATGTCATATGGAATTGAATACATATCTTCTCTTAAATTAACTCCTCAACAAAATAGCACACAATAAATCCCTTAAATACTTCAAAACAGAATACAATTATTATTGAATAATATAAATAATTAAAAACTAATTTACAAAAAATAATTATCTTTAAAAACACAGAATAGTCAACAATTAAAATACAGTAGAGTCCCGATATTTCGAGTTGAATGGGACCGAGAGTACCTCGGATTGTGAAAAACTCGAATTACCCGGAATATGTACAGGTTAAGATAAAATTACTATTTATAGTCCTCGTATCTCCGAATAAATTAAAGTTTTATTAAATATACACTATTTTGTGTTAAACACTGAGGTAAAAAAGTAATTTTATACATAGTAAAAAATAGAAACTTACTTAATAAAGAAATCATAAATAGCTTTTTGTTTTACTACACTGCAACGTTTACGAGCTGCGATGTCACGCCAACGACGGAGTAATACGGTATCGGCTGCAGTAGCTTCGGGTTGTTGTTCAACGTAGCGTAGCGCTACATACAAAGCTGTGAATCCCTCGCTATGAATCATATCAGGTTGAGCGTCTTTTACAATTTCTTCATCACTTTCATCAGGTGATGTTGCGTTTCTGACTCAGGTGAGATTTCAATGATTGTGTTTTCTGTTATCTCGAACTGTTCGTCCTGACTTATCTATTCAGAAATGTCAGTTTGGTTTGTTACATCACAAACAGGTAGATTTTTCAGTAAATTACACAATGGTATGTCATCATCCTCATCATAACTGTCATCGTCGTTTTCACTTTTATTGATTAAGATTTTATTCTACGATTTTACTAGAGTCTGAGGTGTGATTTCATTCCAAGCCTCAGCAACCCAATAAATCACATCCTTAACACTTTGAACTCTGAGCCCGAGTATAGGTCGGGCCAAGTTCGCGGCGCCAGCTACCGAAGCCCGAGTATATCTCGGGTCACTCTATTTAATTCTATAACTCAGCTTAGTCGGCATATATTTGGGTTTAGGCATTCTCATCATGTTTATTAGGTGTTTTAGTTCGTATGTCTTTGACCTTTGGAATTTTTCTAACACTGGCCAACAAAAATATTATATAAATATCAGATGGTGTCTGATCAGCTGTGTGCATCCTGCAATCGACGTTTGTCAGCTTAGCGATGTAACTCGATGACAATGTGTATTTCCATTAGTTCTGATTGGGTTGTAAGTTTTTTTTATTTATTAGTGGTTTTTTATTGACGCAAAGTTTATAGTTCGTAAGTGTTTTTTTAGTGTTTGTAAAGTGTAAATAAAGTAATTGTTGTAAACTAAAGGACTATGTAGCTATTTTTTTTTTACAATTTTTCATAATTTTTCATAATTTGTTAACATTTTGTATTTTTAACCCTTTAAGGAGTATTGACGTTCTGGACATCATTTTCTCAGAGCTGTTAGGGAGTAAGGATAAAATAACAAAACAAGTCAGTAAAGAGTAAAAAATTTGTTTTTGCTTTTTTATATAATTCATTTAAATTATGTCTTTTACATAATAAAAAATAAGTATTATACTGAAAATATCGTTAAAAACATTTTAAAATTTTGTTTGTGTATGAAAGTCTTCAAAACATGGAAATACACAAAATGCCACACTGCATTCTTCGCACTGAAAGGTTGTGTCTTTCCTTTTCTTTTCATTGCATGAAGAATGCGCGCACACGTAGCATCGTTTTTGGCTTTTCCTTTTTTGACCTTCGGGTGTCGGCAGTGGGCGTGGAAAATGGCGGCCGGTGAGACGGAGTGGGTGGTTGTCATCGGTTGCAGCCAATGGGCGCGCTACTCTGGGCGCGGAGGCGTTTGTTCTTCCTTCTCTTGGATTGTGGTGCATTTAAAATATTTGCCTAATTAGGCTTAGTCGAAATTCAGAAAAAGTTGTTTTCTTGCCTGATTGGATAGTGAACATGTGGAAGGCGTTGAGAACAACGATATCAATTAGGTGAAAGAACAACTTGCGATACCATTTAGTTGTCTTTCTTGTACTGTCATTGAATGATATCATCATGTCACTTTTGTCGACTGCTCCCATGTCTTTATTATATTCAATTACTAACTTAGGCTTGTCTACAGTTTTTTCCAAACTTAGTTACTGGAATCATATCGTGCTTGTAAACTGTTGTGAGCATTGTGACTTGGCGGCGATCACACCATCTTATTCATAGCATGTCTTTCTGGCTTCTTACCTCACAATCTCCTCGCTTCATTTTTTTAGGAAAACATGGAAGGTTTTTCCTGTTTGTTCTGACTGTTCCACATGCCCCTGTTTTATTTTCTAGTAGCCATTTATATAACTCTGGACTACTATACCAATTGTCCAGGAACAGCACATGATTGTGCCCTAATTAAGGCTGTATCAGCAACCTAACCACTTTAGCTGACGCTCCAATTTCTGTATTTTCCGATGCAACCAAAGTATTTTTGCCAGTGTACACAATAAAATCGAGGACAATGCCAGAACTGCTGTCACACAAAACATACAGTTTTATACCGAACCTTTTGCGCTTAAAAGGTATGTACTGTTTGAAGGACAGTCTACTCTTCCAGAGCATGAGACTTTCATCAATAACAAGATTTTGCTTGGGGGTAAAAGATGATGCAAATTTTCGTCGTAAAGTCTCAATGACTGTACGAATTTTGAACAGTTTGTCACCGCCTCCAGCAAGTGAGTTGTCGTCAAAATGTAAAGCACGTAATAATAACAGAAACCTATCCTGGCTGAATACGCTAGCAAAAATGGGTGTGCAAATCAGTGGGTCAGTGCTCCAATAAAGTTTCCAAGAATTTTTTTTGCAATTTGGCATCAACAATATGACACCAATAAAACAATACAACTCATCGGGATATGTATTTACCCACCGTCTAAGTTTTGAGATGCCTTTAGTTCGGCTTCAGTGTTCAAAAGCTGCTGAGCGTACTTATTTGTTTCAAAGGCAATGTGTGAGGCATAGTCGAATAAGTTGTGGAAACAATCAATTTCCTTTCCACTCTCTCCCTCTTCATCAAGGTGAAGACCAGATTCTGACTCATTAAAAGAAAAAAACTGTAGGTTCGAATACATCACTATGTTTCAATTTACAAATAGGGCAGAAAGTTGCATCACTTACTGGTAATGTAGGCTCTTGTACAATTTCCTCCAATGAAGATGAATCAATGCTATTGGTGTTAGGCCCCCCATACACGTAACGATCGGTCGTACAATCTGGTCTGAAACGACCAGATTGTACGACGGATTGGAACGTTAATGGGGATATCGGCATACATCGTAAACGATATCGGATTGGATGAAAATTTCATGAGATGCGACCAACGATCTAGGCTACCTGTCCCTTCCTCTTACTCCCCTCGCCCTGCAAAGCGGGGAGGGTTTGTTTGTTGTTATCATATTTTGGCCTGAGGCTCCAGGCTCTTATCAGTTGTCAATGTTCAGTGTTCAGGTGTCTTTCTGTGAGTGTCACAAGTGCATTGTATTGTTTGAAGGTGTATTGTTTGTATCTTATTTGATGGCGTGTTGGAACAGAGACAACACTTTGGACTTTATTGAGTTGTATAGGGGGTTTGAGGGCATATGGAAGGTCAAGAGTAAAGAGTACCACAATAAACAAAAACGGGAAGCCGCGTATGTCAAGTTGCTGACCTTTGTACAGCGGATCGAACCGAAGGCTACGAAAGAAACAGTGTTAAAGAAAATTAACAATCTCCGTACTGTTTTTAGGAAGTTTTACTGTTCTCGAGCATACACACTATCACTGCGATTGCTTCCAGTTCTTCAATTGAAGACATATTTGATACACAGCACAACACAACCTTCCTTGTTCACAAGAACTACCTGACTGAGTTGAGGAAAAGCGGCGGAGTGGGGAGATCGCTGCGATGGATCGTTCAGACAAATCGTAACATGTGTAGGGACAGCATCAATGCGATCAGATCTGAAGCGATCTGATCTGACAGATCCATCGTGCGATCGATCGTTACGTGTATGGGGGGCCTAAGATGGGTAAAGTATGTCCTCAGGTGAAGTTTCTTCAAACGCATTATTTACAAAACTATCAAATTCGTCACCACTGTAGCCAAACAAATCTTCGTCTGAATCAAAAATCTCGTCACAATTGTCCGTAATTTGATCTCCTTCACTAAATTCATACACTAAATGTCTGATATCGTCGCTGGCTAAATCTTGTTCCATTATAATACAACAAAACTATATACAATATTTACAACTAATATAAACACAATGTACATAAACTAACGCAATGCAAGTGACAAACAATAACTCAGAATGGTATAGAGCAAACGCATAGGTATACGGCTGAGAGCAGAATGAGGAACATCAATAACTTTACGCGGAAAATAAATCCGCGCCAAATCAATCTTCACAAACAGCTGCCAGTAGTAAAAAACCACGCCATTCCTTTTCCAGACAGCTGATACCCTCTGCTGCCAAGCGGCTGACACCCCTCCACCGCCAGACTATCCTCCCCCCGCACCAGACAGCTGATACCCCTCCCTTAACAGACAGCTGATACAATGCTCCAGTCACCACAACAAACCAAAAACACCAATTCACATAATTACTCTACCTAAACTAAAAAGCATGTTGTCTTCGTAAATGACGTTCCAGAACGTCCGTCGTTACTCCTTTTCACATAAACAGAAAAAGACGTTCCGGAACGTCAATACTATTTACACGCAAAAACCTGTAGCCTACTGTACTCGTCAAAGGGTTAATAAACCTTTGAAGTATTTACATTTACTTAAAGCTTATTCTTTTGCCTTTAAAATGATATATAATATGTTATACTTTTAAATAAGGTAGGTAACAGATTTTTTTTTTAAATACTACCAAAACCCCCAGGTAGCTACGCAGGACAATGTGTTTTAAGGGTCCAGGGTTCAAACTGTTAACTGTAACTTTTTTAAGAAAATCTGTAACACTTTCCTCGATTTCATTTGTTTGAATAATAAACTGTAGCAGACGGCGCCTGTACTTTTCTTCAAACACTCAAGTACACCTTGGTCCATAGGCTGTAAGAGGCTTGTCACATTAGGCGGTAAATAACATTGTGCGTATTCCATCGCATTTCAGTTCCTGTTCGTCTGGGTGCGAGCACGCATTATCCAAAACTAAAATCGCTCTACAAGGTAAATTATTTTCTTTTAAATACTTTTTTGTTTCAGGCACGAATTTATCAAAAAACCAATTTTTAAATATGGCTTGGTCCATCCAAGAATTTTTTTGGCTTGCGTAATGCA